>JBBUKS010446846.1:0-18234 GCA_038050645.1 Hedychium gardnerianum
GGCAACCTAACGCAACCCTCCTCCTTTATCCGGGCTTGGGACCGGCCATGACTAGTTCGTCATGGGCGGAGTTTAATAGCAGGACAAAATTTATATAGCCGAGTAAAAAATAGTGGCATTCATGCTTTGGTGTATGATATGCTGATCAATTGCTCTCATTACATATTCAATAGTACATTGATTGGTAGAGTGTTTGTCTTTTTAAACAATTGGTATTGATAAAGTCGATTAGCTGACTACTTTGACAGTTGATTTGCCCAAATCCGACACATGAATGTATGAAATATTTACTTTTTTCTTAACACATTATCTTCTACTTTGACACCATGATTAACCACTTATCCCAAAAATTTTAGGTAAGGGACCAATTATATATTCATATTCTTAACAGGTATGTCAACTTACGGGTTTGATGGTTTAAATGGCATATATCCAAAACAATATGGACTTTTTTTAGCAAAGAATAATTATACCATTTATCTTAAGATTCGAGCATGTAAATCATGCACTTGTTATGCAACTTAGCCGCAAACCATTTTCATCCTCCAGTTATTTCTTTTTATTTTATTTCCTTGCTACTTGCTAAATATATGAGCTTGGATTTCTTCTTGTTCCATCGTAAACTGGACATATCTTTCTGACATCTCCTAATATTATATTTCACTACCATGTAAATTTCTTTCTTTTTTTCTTCTATAAGTTCTGTGGTTTTTGATGCCTTCCTAATTATTATTCTCTAGCCCATGTTAACCAATTGATTGTAGCATCTTTTGTCGGCTGTGCTACACTTCTATTGTGCCATATTTTGATGGCCCGTATTGATTTGATGTCAGGCTATCTGGCATACTTCATATCTGCCCTTGTTGCTACTTGCGAGGGATGGCAATGTTGGTCACATGGTTGTGGATTTGTTCTCATGGGTAAGCATACATGCAAAGTTCAATGATGTTTTCATTTGCATATTCTACATGCTTATCTTCAGACACGATTATTCATTCAAGACACCTGCTAACTGCAAACACTTCTCTTGCAGTTTGCCCTCAAATTATCTTTTTTGCTGCATTTCTCCTGCTTATATCTTTCTGGTAAGTAACTCCCATCACCAGTTATAGCAATTAGATGCATAAATCCACACTCGGTTCTGTGCATCTGAGTTTCCCTCTTTGAATTGTCAAGATATGTGAAAATTTTTCTTAATGTTGAGCTTTCAATGATGGTCAACATTTACCTACTTGTTGCTCCGGTAGCATCAATAAAGAGTATTGCTTTCTCTTTGATTGGTAACAATTCGTTTGTTTTACTGTATAGATGAACTTTTTGTCATTTTTGTTGATTTGTGCTGCATAAATTTTGTACGTTTTAGGTAATTGTCTAGGATGGTCTATTATGCTATTTTACTTGTCTGCAATGCATTTTATCCTCATGTTCATCTGTTGGATTTCTTTTTTTCTTTTTGGATTTCACGTGTTTGTGTTTACTTGTGGCTCTATCATTATTATGTAACAGATTCATGTTTTACACAAAGCTTAGCATGAAATCTGCAAACATCTTATTTCTTCATGAATCTTTTTCTCTGGCATCATGTTAACTAATGAAGATTGCAGTTTGAGCCCTTTGGATTATTGCTATCTTGGTTTTCTACAAACAGTAGCATTTGTTTCCATAATATAGCTTATATACGTTCTTAGTTTAGTGCCTTTTGCATTGAATATCCAGGCAAAAAATTGAGTTGAGCAGTAGGTTTATAACCATTTTTTACATTACAGAACTATGCCTTGATACATTAGAACATGAAAGCTTGCGGCATGCTTAAATAAGCAGGTTTAATTAGTTTGTCTTTATTTTATTTTTCATTTTTATCTGTCACATAGTACAACTTCTAGGTTAAAATTGTTGGATTTCATTTGGATCGATTTGGATGAATAAAAAACACGTTTGATATCTAATCATAATTTACAATTTGCTACTCAAGTTATTGTAGTAAATTCATTAAATTCAAATTTTTTGCATCAATACCCACCATAATCCATAATCAGGAGAATCTATACAACATTACAACTCAGTTTTAACATAATTACTATAACAAAGCTAGCCCTTTGTTGTAATTTTGTACATTTTCCTTTGTTCTACTGCATTTAATGTTGTAGCAAAGTAATACCAATATTATGTAAAGCCAATGTTGTAGATATGTTTGTTTTTTCGCTATTTGTTTTATATCCTCCGTATAAATAGCCCAATCTAAGTTATTTTTTATACTCTTCTTTATTCTATAGTCTGATTAATGAATTTAGTTGTGCTTGTATTGTTTTGGGTTACATTAAACTAGGATAATATTACAGAGATCCCCGTTGCAAAATGAAAATATAATCTTAGCATTTCGTGGCGATCCCATAATTTAGCTGCACAATGGAACATATAATGTTTACTAGAGACTTGAGGCATAGAATCTAAATCTAATTATCATAATTTCTGCATGAAATAACATCTGAAATTTCATAGTTTTGCTTATGCTTCTGGCATGTAGGGTTGACCTGTGTCATCAAGCAAGTGATGATGAAGAGGAAGATTATGAACGTGGTTACAGTGAAGCTTTGTTGGATAAGTCAATGGATAAACAAGGTCGGCCGCATGTTGATGGGTGTAGGGTATTTTGCTTTCCTCGAGCCATTCATGTTGGAAGCCGACAAAAGTTTGTAATCTTGGTAAGAATGTGTTTTCAAGCATGTTGAACTATGAATGCCTACGTGTATGTTGAATTTAGATTTATAGATGAGTGAAATTGTCTACTTTTTTTCTATTCTAACCATTCTGAATTGTGCCAGCATATAAAAATAAACTATGCTCCATTTCTTTTGTAGGTGATTGCTCTCACATTTATATCTATGATTGTCTTTTCAATCTTGATATGGATCGGTGGAGGGAAAAATTCTATTGATTCTTCTCTTGTGGCTAGGGTATGTTATTATCCTATTAGTCACTTTTTATAGTTTGAGGAGCTAGATATTTCGACAATTTGGATTCAAATGCTATCGTCTTATGCAAACACGTCAATATACATTATTTATTAATTTTAACACATTTTATCCTGTTCAAGATATGGGAATGTGTTGTTTTTAAGAATTTTTTTGTCTATGGAAAAAGTTAAGGGGAGAGGGGGTTAGCCAAAATCATGATAGCACCTCTTGGTATCAGATCAACAATTTTAGATGTATCCAATTTTGACATGGCCAGCACTGTCCTGCATCCCAACAGCAGATGATTATGCATGTTGTTGATGAGTCCCTTACATTTTCTCCCTGGATTTGACATCCTGTCTTTTGCTGCTATAGGAGGTAGTAGTTGGCAAAGCTCATGGGTGGGAAATCTCAGCCAACCTCACTCATGGAGTGATGATTTTGTGATCACAAGCAAGATCACTCATGGGTGGAGCTTTGGATGCATCAACATCAGCACTTGTCCTCTCATGTTCAAGATCACTTGTGGGTGCTTTTCATGTAGCTTCATTCATGTGCGTTCATGCAGTGTAGGATCCTCATCATCTTGGCAAGAGCAAGTTATGCTCCCGTCCTCATGTTCATATTTTGTCAATGTCGTGTCCACTTTATGCTCTGTCTTCTATGGATTACATCATGCGCTGCCCAGGGCTAGTAGTCCTCTTTCATATTCATCTACAGCTGAGTAGAGCTTTCTCTCTTTAATATGCCATTTGATAGCAAGGTAACTGACCGCCTCATCCATATTAGGTCGGTTGCTTAAGAGCATTTTCATGTCTTCTTTAGTAGTCTGTCTTATTGTGTTCTTGATGGATTGTTTGCTCACTCTTGGAAGATCGACTATCTTAGGAAAGCTATCATAGACGTGAATTTTACAAGAGAATACAACATTCTCAAGCAACATGTTGGAATTGTAATGGGAAATAAGAGATAAAGTAGATACTGATGGGGGATTGTTGCCCTGAATATGTAGCAAAGAAGATATATGTCACACTTCTCTGAGCAATCAATTAGATCTGGGATAGAAAAGGTGATCATCTTAATTTTCATAATGCACTCTAATTTGAAGAATGTATGGGCACCAAATGATCATGTTATATTTACTGGCTTGAACAAGAGATTATATAGTGGGAAAAAAGATTTGATCATCTTTCTTTTCAGATTTAGAGAGAATTTTCCTGTCTTATATGGTAATATGATGCTTGTGAAAAGTGATAACGCACTCAAGAACCTGTCCTGTGACACTAAAAACCTCTGGCCCTTACTATCATTCATTTGAATTTATGATGGTCCAAGTAGACAACTTCTACTGTCATATGTCCCGTAGGCAAATCACCACAATTTTCAGATGGTCTGCAGTGAGCAATAATTTTTTTTTATGACATCACAAGTACATATGGCAGGGTCTTTTTTATTGGTGATAAGTTACATGATATATGTTGCTTGGACAAATTCAAGATTGGTGTCGGAGTGAGATTTTAAATACTTAAACTAAGAATTATTGATGCTTATTTATCTTTATTTTCTAAATTTCCATAATATGTCTGACATTTAATATTATAGACCAGTTTAGGTATTGAATTTCCTGATGGTATGCATTTTTTCTACTTTGGCACTTCCATGTCTTTCTGAGATTATTGATTAGTGTTGTTACATTCCTTTTTTTGCAGGTTTATCTCTATACTTTTTCTGCAGCAATGCTCCTTTTAGGTGGTGCTTTGGCTAGCTATGGTGATTATCCTTTTTCTATGTTTATTTTTTTATTATCATTTTAGTTAAATTTGGTTCTTTGATATCCCAGTTAAGGAATCACATTAATTGTATCATTAGGCTACATAGATTCGTAATAATTTTAACCATGCAGTAATTAAGTTTGCACTTGTTTTTTCTGTTTTGCATTGAACATTGGAAAGGTTGAGATCCAAACTCTGGTGTCGGACAAACAGACATAAAAGGAGTTACCTAGACATCCAAATTTCAACCAGAAAGATTAAAAAAAAAGGGCAGCCCAGTGCACGAAGCTCCCGCAAATGCGGGTCCCGGGGAAGGGTCTATTGTATGCAACCTTAATCTTTTTTGCAAGAGGTTATTTTCAAGACTCCAACCCATGACCAGAAAGATTAAATGCACAGAATAAAAACATGTGGCAAAAAGAGTAGTTAGAAATGTTATCTGGCTAAAACATAAATGAGCCAACTCTATTTTAAAAAATATTTTTTTTCCCACAGTGCAAAGGTTTGACAATTGCTCTATTTTTTCCTTATAAATTAATTTGATTAAAAAAATAAGTTTATCCCCAAACTCTTTCATCCTACACTTGAGGGCCTGACTAGACTATTCATGCCCTCACTATGTTACGTCCAAACTCATTGTGGTTGACATGTGGACTTATATATGCTACAGCATACTACATGCAAGAGATAAATATAGACTCCTTATAAGCCTCCTGGTCTTTCAACTACCCAAGTGGTACAAAACCCTTTCATCCTACACTCGAGGGCCTGACTCGACTATTCATGCCCTCACTGTGTTAGGTCCAAGCTCATTGTGGCTGACATGTGCATGCATATATGGTATAGCAAACTCACACACATACTACATGCAAGAGATAAATATAGAGATTCCTTATAAGCCTCCTCATCTCTCAACTACCCAAGTGGCACTGTAGTAATTAAAGAGACCAAGAGAAACACAAAAAAATCAGTTGAAATCCCATCAGAAAAACAAATAAAGGTACATCTTATCACTGTATGAAGATAACTTCCATCTATTGGAGAGAACAGTTATAAATACACAGATTTACCTGTCAAACAAGAAATCCAATCATTCAACTAGACTTTTTCCAAATGTTATTTACCATAAATAGAATATAAAATGTGTGTTTGTACTTGCACATGCTATTGTCACTTAGAACTTTACCATAAATGAAGCTGTTGGATGATACGGAATTCACCTAATGAGAAATAGGCCCAAATTCGCAAAACATGTGAACAGACCTATTGGCTCCTTTGAGTGCTGAGCTGAACCTCTTCACTATGAATGTTTGCTTTTGCGGATGTTTGATGGAAAACTTTGATTGAAAGTGTCTTTTCAGATACATAGTGATGGATTGATTAGGGCAATTCAATTGAGGCATTAGGTACAACGTTGGAAAGTATGTTTCATCCGTCGAGTTGCTTTTGAAATTCCATTGCAGCTGTCATTGTTTCCTTTCTTGACATTGTAGTTTGAACTAATTTGGATGATTTCCTGTGTTTACTAACTGAGAGAACACATTACATAGGGCAAAATGATCTTAAAGAAACACAGAAGTTCCATTATCTGACATGGATGATAATTTAATGGATTGGCAGGAGAAGAGAGAGATAAAAATGAAGTTGTGAAAAATGATTCCACCTAAGTTTTCAATCATTCATTAAAAGGGCAGTCCGGTGCATGAAGCTTCCGCCAATGCGGGATCCTTCCTTCGGACTATATTGGGTCTATTGTATGCAACCTTAATCTAATTGCAAGAGGTTGTTTCCGCGACTCGAACCCGTGGTGTCACACGGCAACAACTTTACCATTACACCAAGGCTCCGCTTTCCTTCATAAATTTATTTCTAGTCATCCCTGATCATCATATAGATTTCTATTAAAGTTGCTAAGAGTACGGAATTGTTCAAAATATCTTTGGAAGTAAAACATTTACTTTGGTATGGTTTTTCTCTCATTCAACTATAACTGTGGGCATCTCACTTGCCAATGTGATGCTTGCAGAAGTATAATGTTTCCTTTCATATGGATTGGATTGCACAGTTCAACCATGACAATGGGCTTTTAACTTGCTAGTATGAAACCTACTAGAAGTAAAACAATTACTTTGGCAAGGATTGTTGCACATTCAATTTTATCTGTGGGCACGACATGCCAATAAGAAATTCTAGTGAATCTCGATTGTGACATTTTGTTTGTTTGGTTTTGCCATTATGCGCTCATAGGCTTTTACATTTTTTCTAGATTAGCATGTCCTTAAGAAGTTTTTTTTTATATACTTTTCCTGTTGGCTTGTTCATATAGATGATATAATAGGGGATATGGCTCAATGGCATAGGAGGATCCATATAGCTGACCCCACTTAGTTGGATAAGACTTGGTTGTTGTTGTTACTATTGTTGTTGTTGTTGGTATGTTCAATTGATACGGATAAGCATTGAATCATTAATTTTGGAAGGCACATCTTCATGTCATAGTTTCATGATATTTTTGCTTCTCAATCATGTTAGGGACTCTGTTGTTTTCAAAAATGAGCAAAGTACGTTCTGAAATGGCATCTACTGAAATGTGGAAGGTATGTAAAATAACAACTACTACTTAGTTCTGCACATTTGCTTGGTTTATCATATTGTCTAACGAGCAAAGAGGTACAAATTGGTTTAAAAAATTGTAAGTGTGAGTACAGGTATTGAGAAAGAGAAAATTGCTATTTTTAAAGTCTAAAGTTTATCGTTTATTATTGAAACAGAAACTGTTGTTAGTTCATCTTTTTGTCTTCTTCAAATTAGGATACATTAATGATATAAAAATTGATTAATTCCTAAAATGTGTTTGTGATAATTTTATACTTTTGTAGAATTTTTCTGGTATGTTAGATTTTTTCCATATATTATTTATTCTAGTGACTGGTTATGATTCCAACGATAAAATATGCTTATATAGCTGTTATCAACAATATTTTATTGTATGATCCTTTTCCCAGATTCTGTTCTGGTGACAATGAGAACAGTTAGACACTCGTGTTTTCAGAATGCAGTGCTAAATGCTCAAATTTCAAACAGTGACGTGTGAACTATATATTAAATTATGAACTTTTAACTGAATGTATTTTCTTGCCCATCCATTTGATCAAATGAGCTTAAATAGTTGCTTATATTTGCTACCTGTAAAATGGCATTTCGCTTCAATCTCACTCAAAGATTACTATGTACTTGATAGTCTTGATTATTTATGCAGGTTGCAAGTTTGGCAGCTGTGAGTGTTCTATCTTTCACATCATCTGCTGTTCTAGCCCTTTCTACTACTGTACCAGTATGTTATTGATAATTGCTAAGTTTTTCTATTAAGTGCAACTGACATTCATTTCACACTAGCATTTTACATATTTCTTTGCAGTTGGAGATGCTTTCGCATTGGCCTCCACAACATTCAGAGAACCTAATCAGTTCAATTTTTATATTTCTCTACTATTTTATAGGTATGCACCTTTTGGATGAAAAGTAGAAATGAAACAAAATAAACTTAACAGTAGCATATGCATGTGGAATCCATGCTAATGTGGCAGTTCCACATTTTTGTTTATCAGCTTTATCCTATATCTTTATTAAAGTCAAATGGATATTTGTGATAGGCCTTCTTTGTTAATGTTTGTGTACCACACGTATTTTTTTTGGTTGCTAACAATTCCTTGGTTAGTAGTAAGATTTACTATATGAAGTCTTACCAGACTTTGGGTGTGTGTTCATGATTTTGCTTACCAACTCAGATTTAGGGTTTACATTATCAAACATTAATCAATAATCACCATGATATGAGCACCCCACACCAGTTTAAACATGAATTGCAAAATCAGATCCTGGAAGTGACAACACAAAATATGACTTGGCAAGATGAAAACATTGACACTACTTGTCCTTTTTGTCAAATAAATTATTCTTTTTTCTTACTTCATAGTTCATATGATTAGTTTTAAGTTTAACTAATTTTAGATCATATATATTATTTTATTTTAAAACATAATGCAACATAATCATGAAGTGACATGAACTGTCAGGTCCCATTTGCTTCCTTATTTATCTAGTCATTGCAAATGATATTCTAAAATTTCTTACAGGTTCATCAGTGCCCTCAGGCTTTGTCTTATGGGTCATGAGAGATATGCCGCCTCCACATGTAACTTATACTCATAGACCATCGCAGTCTACTGTTGTAACTTTCATAAGAGAGCGAGATTCAGCTTCTCAAAATCCCCAATGGAGGGATACTGTAACATCTTCACAGAATCAGGTGAGTCCAGAATCTATGGACCTTTTCTTTTCTTTTACTGTATTGATGCAAAATTCCTTTGAATTTCTGAACTTCCTCTTCTTCAGTAATTATATAATCACACTAGTTATCAATCTCTTCAATAAGTCCAAGCTAATACTCTAGATATTGGAAACTATGATTTATTTGCTGCATGGTATGATGACGCCCCTGTTTTATCGTTCACTGTTAGACTTTCAGTTACAGTAACAGATGCATCTTTTCTTTCTCCTTGCATAGAAAAGATAAAATTCATGTAATAGCTTAATAATGACAATTTATTTTCTTTTTCCTTTAAAACTCTACTCTTGTGTTATTTGAAACTCCAACACAACTTCTTAACCGGTCTTGATGTTTGTGGCCAGCGATCCTTAGGATTTGTTTACAGCCTCTGCGCTTTGTCATTGCAGTGTCTTAAAGCAAGTCCCATATAAGATGTTCACTCCCATACTCGATTTATTAGAAACAGTGGAGAATTCCTTTCATCAGTCACCATCCTCGGAGAAAAAGAGACAATGGTGGCTTCCAACACTTGACCATTCATACAAACTGATCTTCTGCTCGCTTCAGTGAAATGGGAAACCCATTTAGATCTCCAACTCCATGGCAAATTGGGTGAGATGGTATGATCAGCTGCATTAGATTTGTACATAAATAAAGGTCGGTTCAGTTATGCAAAATGGTGGTAGTCTCTTGTTGCTAGGATCACTTTTTTTTTTGTCCCTGTTTTTCTTTTCTTTTCTTTTTGTAAAAAAAAATTACACAATGTTTCACTTCGATCCAATTACTGTAATGCTTTGGTCTTTTTCTACTTGTGCCGTTGGTGTGTAATAATTTTGATATAATAGCAAAAGTGAGAAAAATCCGAGTTTTTTTTTTCTTCATTTAACTTCAATTTAACGTTTGAACAACGGCCAACATAAATTTGAAGTTTTTCTTTTATAAAGCTTCATCAGATATAACAGTATATATTATAGACGATCCTCACACTTGCAGTTTTTGCTGATCATTTCTACGGTTTTATCTTGTTTCTTAAATTAAAAATAATTTTAGTTTCTTTAAATTACAAGTGTTTAGGTGTAAAGGTAAGTTTCTAAACTTTGAATGCCTTAGTTTAATCATAAAGTTCATCGGTTTAAAGGTAATTTTTTGAAAATATCTTTAATATTGAATTAACTTTTTAAAGTGTTCCTTTATTATTTAATAGTGGAATGAAAAAGAAGTAAAGAAAAAAAATGAAAGAAAAGAAAGGTGAAACCAAAGCGGAAGAGCTTGGGTCGACGTGTCTAACTTAGCTCCCAAGGAGTGGAGACCTAAAAGCACATTAGTCTTTTTTTTTTTATCTCTATTGCTCTTCAAAAGTGGTTGAGGTCACTTAACCAAAGTTGGGTAATGAATATGTCTCTTAAATTATTAATGATGTTCTTGGCATTTAGATGTCGAGATTGTAATCAACCACATTATACGCTCGCGGTATAATGTAGGACGCCTTATACGCTCGTGATATCTGAATTACTCATGATGTTGAGTCGTCCATCATGACTCATTTGTGTTTCCAGATTTACCTTAGAAAATGATAAAAAATTTCTGTGGAATTAGATTAGTTACCTTCAGAATTAATCAGTTCTATTGAATATATGGATTATCAAAATAATAATAATAATTTTTTTTTCTAATAATAATAATTTTTTTTTAAAAAAAAATAATATAAAGTATTTTTGGGTTTTAGTTTCACTCTTGATTAATTAAAGTATGATTCTTAATTGTTCTAAACATAAATTTGTACTAAGTTAAAATAATGACAGGTACGGTTAGTTGAATAGAAATTTATGAGATTCCTACATCAGCAAAAATTCGATTCAACCAAATCGATCGAATTAAATTAATTTAAAATTTTAATTCGATTTATTTAAAAGCTCATGTTTTTTAAAACATCATTTATTTTGAGTAAATGAGTTCGATTTCGGTTTTTATTGAATAAAAAATAAAATATTAAGATTTCTTTTTAAATTTTTTATTAAACCGATTAAGTTTTTATTAAAAAAAATCAATATTTTTTATTTTTTAAAAAATTGATTAATTTTGTTACCAATTGAATTATTTAATTTTTTTTATTGATTCAATTTATTCAATTTTAATAATAAAAATCAATTTTAACAAATTAGATTCGGTCAGTTAAATTTTAACTGAATGCACCCTTACTTTCTTACCAAAATATAATAGATTATGGGAACTTAATTAAGAACTTTTAGATTATCTTATAATTTTGACAACTAAATATTATGTTAATTAGTGAAAGGGAGCACTTAATGCTCAACCACAGAGGTCCTTATGAAGAAGAGCAAAGAAAAGTAGTATGCATATTTGTTCACTTCCCAAATCCAACAATATATACCAAGTGAATGAATCATTAGCGATGTAGATCACAATCTCTATAAAAGAGTTCTCCATAGAAGTCTCTACAAAGATATGATCCGACCGAATTGAAGCTTAGTTGTTGTATTCGATCAAAGTTTAGCTTGCTCTATTGGGTCTCGAACCTTGCTAATGTGGTTGATGAAGTTGAGCTAAAACAATGCCACTTACGACTACAAGCATGATCAAGCAAGGATGATATAAGACGCGATTTCTACATTGAGCTCTCTTCTAAGTAATTATAAAGCAAAATTAAGATCTCTGTTTGTTTGTTTGTTTGTTTGTTTTTAATTTCTTTGTTAGTTTGTCAAACAAGTGAGGATTAAAAAGCTTTAGGGAGGTATCTGAAAACTGAGACAAATGAAGAATAGTTCTGTAATTTTACTATACAGATTAGCCTTTACTCGATAAATTTTCCTTTTACTACTACAATATGAAATTCACTACCTATTTCCCTTGTATATTTGAGAATAAATTCATTTCAGCCTTCTCTAGAATAAGGCTATGAATTCAATGTTACATCAAAGTATATATCCAGCCATGTAGAAGACTTCTATGTACTCGAACAATAAGACCATTCCATCTCCATTCAGCAAGCAATTCCTTTCCGAGGGCGGTTGGCTGTCTTTCGAACCTTGCATTTATGCTCAACTTCAATGATGATCGACAATGCGAGCTTCTAGTCAATCCGTTCAAGGTTGTATTTTACAATCCCCTCAAGAGAGTTTTTGAACTGACTCTCGGGAAGGCACTCGAGTTTTTCGATAGCCACTTCAGCTTTCTGCTTTGCTAGCTCTTGAGCCATCCTGAGCCCACCACTTTGATGAATCAGCTCGATTGCGGTATCGAATGAACCATTTTCACTAAACTCGGAGTCGATGATTTTTCTTAGTTTCGGTTCCTTTTCCAGTGCAAAAATAACTGGGGCGGTCAGATTCCCTTTTGATAAGTCACTGCAAGCAGGTTTCCCTAGCTGTTCTGTTGACTGGGTGAAATCCAAGATGTCATCGACTATCTGGAATGAAAGACCGAGGTTCTTCCCATATTCGTACATTCGTTCACCTATATCAATGTCAACACCGCTGAATATCGAAGCAGACTTGGAGCTTGCGGCAACTAAAGATGCGGTCTTGTAGTAGCTCTTGAGTAGGTAGTCTTCAAGAGTTGCATCACAGTTGAAGAGGCTCGATGCTTGTTTTATTTCGCCGCTCGCGAAGTCCTTGATAACCTGCCACAAGGCAAAAACTTTACCAAATTAATACTTATGAAGATTATAATAACAAAAGAAAGAAAAGTAACAAACCTGACTAATGAGCTTTATCACTTCAATGTTTTCGAGATTTGCAAGGTACCAAGATGATTGTGCGAACATGAAATCTCCGGCTAGGACAGCCACTCGAGTCCCATAAATTTGATGAACCGTTTCTTTCCCTGAAACAAAACAGAAAATTCATGCGTCTACAACAACAAATTTGATGTCCCTAATTATTTGGACAACTCATCTTATGCAAATATTTCAGACGATTACCTACATAAATATGATATTAACTCGGAACATATAACATAATGAGCCAAGTGAAGCCTAAACCAACCAAATTGGGGATTTAAGTTGATTTTTGGGTGATCTCAATCATGAACAATTTGTTTTGTGTAATTGTCTCATATGATGCTACACAAGATGTATACCTCTTCGTATCCCGCTGTCGTCTATGACATCATCGTGTATTAGACTTGCAGTATGAATCATCTCTATTATCTCTGCCAAACGTCGATGTTGGACAGTTAGTTCCCTGTTTAAAATTAGCAAGTCTTCTTTAGTGTCACTTTCTCTATCGACCGTTAATAGAACATAAGACAAATAAAACAGCTCACTTCAAGCCAGCTATTTGAGCAGTCGCCCTTGAAACCAGGAAGACTAAAGCTGGTCGAAGCCTCTTTCCGCCAGCACCAAATATTTGTTCCGCTGCAGATACGAGAACTGGATTTTCTGCACCAATGAGCTACAAGGAGGCTTAAGTTGAGATTGAGATATATTACTTTGTGCAAAGAAATGAACAAACAAAGTTATAGAGATTAAAATTAAAATGAAGTGACTGGTTTTCTGAGTTGCACTGTCACAGTATATATGAGAGATTATAATATAGGAGTTGACAGAAAGCTCATACAACTTAACATGAGGAAATCTGAATGATATTGTTAAGAATTTGCTAATCCCCAAAATCTTAGTGTTAGGAAATCAAATTGAGCTAAATTAGAACAGGATTACATTACAAGAAACTACGAGCCAAAGTACTACAACATTTATGTGTGTAGATCCATGATGAATGAGTAAATAAGGGCAAGTGGGAAATAACAATGAGAGGAGCCAAGATTCTAACTCATAATCTGAACTACGATACCATATTTTTAAGATCTAATTTGGCAACCATTAATTCCAGCGACAGAAGGTTAAAATGCATGGTTTAACAATCTTACGATATATTGATCTCAGGCCCTAAATTCACATTGAAAGATATATAGAATTAAAACTAAATAATTGATTGCACACTCAAGTGTTAGACAGAAAAAACAAAATCTAAAATGAATTTCATATAGACAAGCTTATATGAATGAAAATTTTATTTGAATTAGCAAAAAAGGGTCCGAGATCTATGAATTCTCTAGAAGGAGCTCATAAAGCGAAAAAAATATCTTAGGAACAATAAAAATATCCATCATAATAGCTATATTAAGGAGATATACCATAGCAAAAATGTGAATATTGTACACATGGATTTTGAGGGTATCCAAAGTCTCTAAATATATCTAGAAAATGTTCTCGGAAGGTTCCTAATATAAATTCATATTGAAATTTATCATATGGAGATGACCTTAACTTGGCAGTATCAAACTAAATTATCCATGTAAATATGAACATATTGTCGAAGAAATGATGTTTCCAAGTGGTCGGGTTCAACCATGTAGTTTTGATGTATTGAGTAAAGTGTTCAAATGAGGTTCGATCTATCTTTCTAATCCAATGTGTTCATCAAGTGTGTTAGGACTTGGAGCAGTGCACATAGGAGTTTATAGAGCTTGGTGACTTGACGCGGTTGAATTGGTCGGTTTGGGTTCAATGCCTTGAAGACTAGGTACGAGGGACTTGGAAAGGTGAGGAGAAGGGTGGCATGGAGCAAACTTGCAGAGCTTGGTCCCAAGTCGTAGTTTGCGGTTTAACTCAGTTCTAAAATTTTATGTAGACTTATAGGGAGGTAAGTCGAGCGGAAGAGGGACCACTACAAGTCTTTGTCAACTAAAAGGAGAACTCCCTCAGCTAGAGAGTTCAATCAACTCCCGAGTTGACTAAATGCAAGGATTCAGTAAGCATACGTTAGACGTTCACCATCTACATTTGTCCATGTAGTCGACTAAAGGCTTTTCCAAAATAAGCCATTAGAGTTAATTTTATACAAACACTTGGAAGTTTTAAATCTCTAAGGGATTGGATAAAATTGAAGGATAATCTCTCTTAACTTAGCTTTGCATTTCATCTTATATTGGGATTGTGAAAAATTTAGCTCAATAACTCTTATGAAGAGGTAATTGGAGTGACTCACTAAATGATTTATAAGTCGTGGATTAGAAGTGAGGTCTCAAAACCATGTTAAATGAACTTATTAGCATTATGTTTCATGTCTTTATTATATTTTCCCTGCATACTCTTGACACAAACATCACACATAAGCACACGCACAATTAATGGTTTCATTGTTTGTGTTTATGTGAGATTTTTTTATTAAAGGGCACTGGCGACTTGGTCATTAAAACCTTTCTTTAGTTGTCTGAATTGTCACTAAGTTTAAATTCACATAACAGTTCTCTAATGGATAAACATGGCATATCATGCACCATTAACACTGAAAGTATGATACACCGAGAACCTGCAAATTACTGGTTAGATTTGGACAGCTTGATTAATATTTAACAGCAACATCGCACGCCATATGGTGCAGCTAGCTTATCAACAACAAACATGGTTACTAGTTGATAATGCAAGATCAGTTGAAAATTTAGACTAAATGTATAAATTTATCAAAAAAAAGTGTTTGGGCTATGATAAGTAAAAACATCTAAGGAAATATTAAGTCTATCAAACAAAACTAAATCATAAAAATGACTTTATGTTGGAAACTATTCAAAAGAATATTGCTCATAAAAATTTCGGCAAACATTTGCTCTACCTGAAAATGATAGTAAATCTAAAGCTCCAACAACAATTCTTCAACAAGAGACAAATAGCAATTGCAGGATCATAAATATAAATTTGCGAGACTCACCGCCTTTAGGTTCTCATTTAGCCTCTTTATGTCAGCAGAAACCACTTCAAGCAAAGAAGAAACTTGGATAGAGCCACTGCTAGACACCGCAGGCTTCACGCTCGTGGCCACTCCGCCGCTTCGGACATCTACCACAAGCTCAACACGATCACAGCGTCAAGAAAAACTCTATTCGCCATCGAATAGCATAGAAATCAACCAAGCAAACGCATAAAAATACCATCTTGGGTCGTTGAGACCATGCACCGAGCACCTACGCTGCGTGCCGCGCTCGACCTCCACAAAGGTCGCACGCGCCGCCGTCCCAAGCAGCCGCTCTGACTAAGATCCACGCTCGGGTACGTCAGTGACAGCATCCTTCAATGAGCCCAACAAAATTCACAAATTCTCCGAATCCGAGCGCAAAAAAGCCACCTTTTTTCTGCAGCAAGGCGCCCTTGGGGCGGGATGAGCGATGCTTGAGCTAAAAAAATTGTGGAAAAAAGGCGAGGTCGAGGGGGGTTTTGCTCTCCAAAGAAAATGAAAGTAATTCATCGCAGTTGATGTGGATTTATGAGATCCACCAGAGATGTTCTGTGAACTGGGATCTCTCTTATCATCTCGATTCAGAGAGGAAGCAGAAGAGGTGTGGCGAGGATTGCCCTGCTCTATGGACGGCGGATGATGCGAGAATCTGTGGTTCCGTTTTCTCGGAAATCTGCAGGAAACAGCGTGCGAATGTTTTGAAGCAAGAACTTATTTACATTTCTCTGGTCATTCAAATGTCGTCCAACTAATTTTGACAGCTATCATTTACATTTGAATTTTGGGCAAAAGTCGTTCGATTACTCCCCTTTTTCTCACAATATCTTATATATTTCGATAAATTACTGAACAATCTAACTCAAATTTCAGAATATCTAAATCAAATACTTAGATTTTAAAATTACTAAATTATATATCTAATTTTATTTTTTTCCTTTCAAATTAATTATTATAATATAATAATCTATTCGAACACGATTCATTAATACGATTATTAAACAGTAGCAATCAATTAAAAAAATTTAATTCATATTTAAAAAATTATTATTCTCAATATCATATATGAAAATAATATTTAAAATCATAAATATAATTAGGAAAATTAAATAAATACATAAGACCTAATTCTATATCATTTCAAATTCTCAGATTTATCAGTCGATTTTAGCCAAAGCCGCCTGATGAACCCAGAGAGTTCGAAATGACATGAAATAAGATTCTAAGTGTTCGTCTAATTCTCCATATTATATTCATGTTCTGAAACATCATTTCTATACGTCATATTAAGAACATCAATTTTTTAATACCAATCAGATCGATTCGTGTTAAAAAAATCACGACTCTCAATATAGTATATGAAATTGATATTTGAGGGTATGAATATAATTAGAAGAACTAGATGAATACATAAAATCTGATTTCATGTCATTCCGAACTCTCTAGGTTCATTAGTTAATTTTGGTTTGATTTCGGCCAAAGCCGACTGATGGACCTAAATAGTTCGGAATGACATGGAACAAAATTCTATGTGTTCATCTAGTTCTCCTGATTATATTCATGCCCTTCAATATGTCATATTAGAGCAATAATTTTTTGAACACAAATAAGATCAATTTGTGTTTTAAAAAATCACTACTCTTAATATAGTGCGTCAAATTAATATCTGAGAACATGGATATAATTAATAGAACTAGACGAACATATAGAACTTGGTTTCATGTCATTCCCAGCTCTCTAGAACCATTAGTCAGTTTCGGCCAAAATCTACTGATAGACCTAAAGAACTCGAAATGATATGGAACCAGGTTTTAGGAGTGTAATCAAATCGAACCAAGCCGAATAGTATAAAGCTCGAGCTCGAGCTCGACTCGTTTTTCCTAAGCTCGAGCTCGGCTCGAGTTTTAATTCTTAAGCTCAAGCTCGGCTCGTAATGAAATTAAATAGCTCGCGAACGGTTCAAACTCGGCTCGAAAAAAATTCATTTAAAAATTAAATGAGCTTAATTTGAGCTCAGCTAAACAAAATTCGTTTAAAAATTAAATGAGCTTAGTTCGAGCTCATTATTATTATTATTATATATATATATATGATTTTGATAGTCTACACACTTTATCCTGCACAATCATGTGCACCTGCTGAGGTGACATAATCCTGATCACTGATCATATCACACATATTTTGATCAATGATGTGCAGGTAGCCACCTCAGCAGGTGCCCATGATTGTGCAAGATAAGGTGTGCAAGCTAACAGAACTCTATATATATATATTGTATTTTTTTTAAAACTCATTATTGATGATACTCTGATAGGTATGAATATGATGATGAGTATTTGATCACGATGAGTATAAATACGAAGATGAAAGTTTAAAATCTAATTAGATAGAAATAATTATTGAATGAATATAATAAATAAGAATAAAAA
>JBBUKS010446953.1:0-18234 GCA_038050645.1 Hedychium gardnerianum
TATATTAGATAACAGGTCAAATATATTGAAAGTTGTATTTCTTTAAACTTGAACTATTACCTTATGTATGGTTTCACGAAGTTTATTTGAGTGAAAAATTGAGATGATGTCACTTTGGAGACAATTAATTTGAGCTTCTCCATGAGCATCTTGCACACATTGAATTATGGAACATAATAATTTCCATCTTGTTTTAAAGCATAAAAATTTTAGTGTTGAAGAGAATAAGGTTAGCTTTTTCACAGATTTTTTTCTTATTGACATATTTGAAGGAGAAATTATTTTCAATAAGATATTAATATCAATGTGGACATCCTTATATTTGAAGGACAAGTTTATCCTAATCTATTCATAGAATAGATTAGTTTTGTTGAAGAGTATACAAAGTTTGATCACTCATGCTTTTGTGTCATTTTTGAGCTAGTATAACAAACTATGCTCACTATCTTGATGGACATAGACAATAGATAAGTGATGTTTTAATCTACAACCTCATCATGCGTACAATGACATTTTCAAGATCAGGAGAATCAATTATATATAAAAATAATAATGGCCGATGAATTTGGTGGTCAATTTCTTGATCATGAGAATGATTTCAATCATGAGTATCTTTCACAAAGTTTAAGTTCTCAAACACCAACCCCCTTCAATCTTCCTCGAAATCCTCTTTTATAGGGTTATTGTCTGGCTGATTTCCGTAGATTATCTTCTCCTATTAGTCGATTGATCCACTATATTTTCTACCCTTTCTTTGACTTGTTAGTTCAATGACTCTTTCTACCTCATCGTCAGTCAATTTTCATTTATCATCACTCGATTGGTGCTAATCAGTCTGATCTCGCAATCGAGTTTTGAACTTTCTGTTCGCTTGAATAGTGACATCAGTTGACTACTAACCCTTAATAGTTGATTGATCACAACCGATCAAGTTGAACAATCGATTTCCTAACTTTCTATTTGCTACAGTAACACTATCAGTCGATTAATTGTTCAAATCTATCAATTGATTATTACTATAGCAGAACATTGTTCACAATCGAGTTTCAACTTTCTATTCACTTCTACATTGTCGAACAGTCGATTGATCAAATCTATCAGTCGATTGTTACTATAGCAGACACCCTAAACTTCGTTAATGTAGAAGAAACCCTAAAACATTGTTCATGATGTTGAAAAATATTATTTGCATCGAATACCATTATGCCAAGAGACTCTCATGATACAGGTCAACACCAACTTACTAGGATCTCATCCTTGCTTAATATTCGATTGACTTTAATCTACCAAGACTTTCTTTGCCAACATTAGATCAACCTTAACTTGCTAAACTTCCCCATTGCATAGCATCCAATCAACATTGACCTATCGGGACTTCATCATTGATTGATATTCAGTCAACCTTGACTAGCCAGGACTTCTCATCTTGTGCCTAACATCCGGTCAACCTTAACTTATCATGACTTCACCCTTGTAAACTGCCTATTGGACTTTTGTCAATTGTCCGGTCAACTGTGATCTACTTGGCCTTCCGATAGCCAAGTGTTCGATCAAACATAACCCACTTGAACTTCTCTCTTAGCAACTCCCTATTAGACTTCTGACCGTCAAGTATCCAATCAACCGTGATCCACTTGGACTTTTCTCTTGCTAACTGTCTGTTGAACTTTCGACCACCAAGTGTCCAGTCAACCATGATCCACTTGGACATTCCTCTTGCCAACTTTATGTTGGACTTCCGACCTCCAAGTATCCGATCAACCATGACTTATTTGACTCTTCACTCTAGTCAACAAACATATTTATCAATTGTCAAGTATCAGATTAACCTTGATTTACTTAACAACTCACTTAACTAACTAATATATTGATCATATATCAAAATTCAACTCCAGTCAACTCGAGTTTGGTCAACCTTAACCAGAGGTCGATTGCACCAATAATCTCTCATTTTTTAATGTTTGATAATATATTTAAGTTAGGCTAATCATTAGCTCACCATCCTACTTCATCCTTCTTCTCATGCCAAAGAATAAATGAAGATTTCTAACTTAAATCCTTCATTATCTCCCTTTGTCATACATCAAAAAGACCTCTTGTCAAAATCAATTCACTTCTTCCATTCCAAACTTTTCAACATCACAATGGAGGTTCCCTACCTTCCATTTTCTCCAATGCTTAACCTTAAGCATACAATCCTTCATTCATTCACCAATCCTCAAAATCTTTCATTTTCCTTCTTTCATACCTAAGTCATGTCATTAAGGCAAACCTCCCCTCAAAGCATGATCCACTTTAATCATGTCCCCACAGGGGTGCCCAGTTAGCTAGTGGGTGACAAATTTGCTATAATAGGGCAGAAATCAATTCCCGACAGGCACATGCCCTCGGAGAAAAAAAACTCCTCTCACCTCCTAGCCACTTGGTAGTCGGCTATAAGCTAACCCCGGGATTTATCTTCTTTCACATAACCTTGGGACAGGTTGTGAGGGGCACCTGGGGTGAGTGTAATAACTTTTTGATACAATGATTCACTTCAATCATTGCATCAATAATGTTTTGGAATTTCTAAACCTTTAGAAAATTTCAAAATCTAAGTCATGAAGTTAAAAAATTCAATCTTAAATCTAAACCTCCCTTCAATTCTTCATTCTTCTTTGTTTAACATCCCCTTCTCATTTTCACTAAGAAAACTCCCTTTGAATTTTATCTAAGTATGTCAGAGGGTTAGGGACAGTTAAGTACCTAGAAGTGAAGTTAAACAACTGAAACAAACCAATTTCAGTTAAAATCCATCGTATCATTTGATTATTTTTCTGAATCACTTGATTGATACTATTAACATTGCACTAAAAATTTGTAATTCAATTCAGTTTAACTTCAGAAATACATAAATAATTCTATAATTTTAAAAAAATTATGAAATTTTATACAAATATTACTTATATCAGATACTATCATGGAAAAATAGTTTGCTATGAAAATACATCTTAATTTCAAGAAAAGTTATAAAATTAGAAACTATTGAAAACTTCAATGTTTCACTCTAACATTGTATCAACCTAATCAATGGTGATTCCTATCAACAAATAAACTTCACTAAGATTTTTCAAAATAATTTTGAAATAGTTTGCAAAGTTAATTTCCAACATGATATATGGGCTAAATGCACAGAACTTACACATTATCTTTTTCCATGATAGGTCATACAAAAATTCATTTGATGAAACTTAGTTCAATTTGATATATCAAATATGTATCTTGAACTTAGTTCATCATCCTAACATTTTACTTGTATCTAATGTATCTCAATACACACACAAGTTAATTCTATTATTCTCATGAGATGTAAAATTTGTTTTCTCTAAATTAAAGGATCATGCATCTCTATCTAGACATTCTAAATTTGATCATCCTACTTATGATGTCAACTAATGTTATTTTTCCTTAATTTTAAATATGTATAACATACATCAAATGCATAACTTTCAAAAAGAAATCTGTCATAACTTAAATGATGTATGTGTGATATGACATAGTAATATCAATTCATATATCAAAATATAACATAATGTATGACATGTGATATGATACACAAAATATGACAAGCATAGCATAATAATGTGAAAATACCTAGATTTTCAATCTAAGAATTATCAACTAATTATTATGCCAAATACAAAATTTGACATAAGTGGTCTAACTCCCTCGAATGTGTCAAAAACCCAAAACTTGACACACTTTTGAGTTATATCCTATCGTGCCAATTTTGATCAACTTAACAACTCAATTCTTATAGGTACTTTATAAAAATCTTCCAATATAAGATTTAAAATTTCATTTTCAAGATATCACCATACCTTAAAAATGTCATAAAATGTCAATTTTACCGTAGTTGGGTTAAGTACTCTTCCAATTAAGGTTGACACACCCTATATCCATTTAGTTTGAAGGGATCACATTCTTAGGAATCCAATACCTATTAGAGTTCCTTGTGTTTACTAGGTATTCACTAGGGATAACCTCCATAGATACTTTTCTAATGACTTTCATAGGCCTCTTAGAAACCTTAGTCATACTAGTTTCCTCATGACCAATGTTAGGAATGACCTCCCTTGTAACCTTGACTTCTTAGTTCCAAGGTTTGTTTCATATTTATATGGAACTCTATGGTATATTGGCATGTTATCCTTGGACTTAGGTTTGTATCACAAACCCTTCTTTTTCTTAAGTAATTCTTGTCTGCCAAAACCTAAGTTTTGTTTCTTGGATCCTTTGAACACATTTTCCATCTTCTTAAGGGTCCTCTCTAATTTATTAAGTCATGATCTCAATACTTGATTTTCAATATTCAAATCCTCAAATTTTAATTTTTCATGATTGGCTTGATCATTTCTTTTTCTAGACATGCATCTAAACTTCTTTGCATTATTACATAAATACATTTCCACCTTCCTATCCTTAGGTGGGATAGTTCTAGAATAATATGATTTAAAATTATCCTTAGAGTTATCATGCATCTTATTTTCATAATAATAAGTTCTAAATTCATAAAACTTTTTTCTGGCATGCTTTTTATTATGACACAAGGGAATTACATTATGAAATGATTCTTTAGAAGCTCCCCCTAAGTTTGAACTTCCTCCCTTGTTTTTACTTTGATGGCTCCCTCATGGATATTGATTTTGGAATTGTCCCATTAATTGAATGAGAAACACACAATGTGCTCGTTGTCTTTCCGTACCATGGGTTCGGCTTTCTTTGGCTTCTCCTTTACCTTAGGTGTCATTTTAGCCTTCTTCTCCGTCAATTTAGGACACTTACTTTTATAGTGTCCTTTTTTCCTACACTCAAAGAAAATGATATGATCTTCATTTTTATTGCATAAAATTGATATACCTTCCATGCTAGTTAAGGTGGCATGTGCTTCATCTTCATTGCCTTAGGATGTTAAGGGTTCCTCTCGTTCCGATGTCAATAGCCTCTCTACCTCAATCCTTGAGGTAGATGCTTCTTCTATATTAATCTTAGATGTTGAGCACCTCTCAATCTCCGAGTCCTCTTGTGTTGATGATGAATCTTCATTAAGCTTGGCCAACTTTCTCCCTACTTCATTTTCGTCCTTGTGTTACCTAACTTATACAATATATCGTTAGGCATCAAATCAACTAAAATTTTTGTTATCTTATCATGAGCCTCGAATCTCATGACTTGCTCCAAGCTCCATTTGCTCTTGTCAAGAAGTCTTCCTCTTTTGTCTTTTGGAGTCTGAAATCCTTCCATTAGAGCAAGTCACTCTTCTATGTTCATTTGGAAGAACATCTCCATTCTTGTTTTCCATTGATTGAATCTTCCTAATTCGAAAGATGAAAGTACTCGAATGTCATATTCAAATTCATCTCGAGGATCCATTGCAAAATCGAGCTCCCTCTAATGTTGGCTCCTTCGATGGTCAGTCTGATGACTTGTTGGTATTAGAGGGCTCAAAATCACACCTTCTTCCTCTAGCTACTGGATTGTTTAGAGATTAATTCAATCACGAGCCGACCGAGCTCTGATACCACTTGTTGGTGGTATCGAAGGACTTGAAATTGAAGCTCTTCATTCTTGTTCCCTCTAGCGCTGGGCTCTTTGGTGGTCAATCCAATCATGAGGCGACTGAGGTCTGATACCACTTGTTGGGACTGATGTAAGCTAAAGGGGTTGAATAGCTCTTTTCATGTGGATTAGATTACGTAGCAGAAAACTTGAAGTAGAATCGACAGCACAAGCACAACACCAAGATTTACTTGGTTCATAGCCTCCCAAAGCTACTACATGCAAGGCCTAGTCCTAGCGTTCTACCACCACTAATCTCTTCTCCTTCTCGAATATCTTCCAGAGGCAGAGGAGCCTCTAACAATCCCTGTTCTGACAAACAATATGACAAGAATACAATATACAAAAGAAAATATAATGAAAGTAAACTACTTTATAAGAATCTTGCTTTGGATGTTTTTTTGTAGCTTTAGATTATCTCTTGATGGTTCGAAAATGCAGTAGCACTTTGTTCCCAAACCCCAAGAATTGACTCCTTCAATCTTCCTCGAAATCTTCTTTTATAGAGTTGTTATCGGGCTAATTTCCATCCATCAGTCAATTGCCTTCTCCCATCAGTCGATTGATCCACTATGTTTTCGATCGTTGCTATGACTTGTCAGCTCAATGACTCCATCTACCTTAGCATCAATCGATTGTCCATTACCATCAATCGATTGATACTAATCAGTCAAGTTTTGCAGTCGAGTTTTGAACTTTCTATTCGCTTGAATAGTGACATCAGTCGACTGCTAATCCTTAACAGTCGAGTTGAACAATCGTTTTCTAACTTTCTATTTGGTATAGTAATACAATCAGTAGATTGATCAAATCCATCAATTGATTGTTACTGTAGTAGAACATTGTTCACAGTCAAGTTCCAACTTTCTTTTAGCTTCTGCAACGTCGAACGGTCGATTGATCAAAACTCATTAGTCAACTGTTATTGTAGTAGAAACCCTAAACCCTGTTACTATAGCAAAAACCCTAAAATACTATTTGCGATGTCAAAAATAGTGTTTCCACCTAATATCATTATGTCGAGGGACTCTCATGATATAGGTCAACCCCGATTTACTATGGTATCATCTTTGCTTGATATTCGATTAACTTCAATCTATCAGGACTTTCGTTGTCCAACAACCGATCAACTTTGACCTGTTAGGACTTCCTTATTGCCTAATATTTGATCAACCTTAACTTGTCGTGACTTCATCATTGATTGGCATCCAACCAATCTTAACTTGTCAGGACTTCCCATCTCGCGCCTAACATCCAGTCAACCTTGACCTATCATGATTTCACCATTGCCAACTACTTGTTAGATTTCCATCAAATGTCCGATCAACCATGACCCACTTGAAATTCTAACCATCAAGTGTCTAATCAACCATGATCCACTTGGACTTTCGACCGCCAAGTGTCAAGTCAATCATGATCCACTTGAACTTCTCTCTTGTCAACTCTCTATTGGACTTCCGAACTGCCAAGTATCCAATCAACCGTGATCCACTCGGACTTTCCTCTTGCCAACTCCTTGTTGACTTTTGACCACCAAGTGTCTACTCAACAATGATCCACTTGAATTTTGCTCTTGTCAACTCCCTATTAGACTTCTGACCACCAAGTATCTGATCAACCATAACATACTTGACTCTTCGCTCTAGTCAACAAATATATTTATCGTTTGCCAAGTATTCGGTCAACCTTAACCTACTTAACATTTCTCTCAACCAACTAACATATTGATCAAAACATCGAAACTCAACTCGAGTCAAATTGAGTTTGATCAACTGAGCTTGGTCAACCTGATCAACCTTAACCAAAGTTCGATTATACCAACACACTTCTCATGTTAAAATTTATGATGTCATATTAATGAATAAAATCATGAAAAAATATTATGGAAAAAACAACAGTAGAGAAATTGTTACTCAAGGAAGTGGAGCATTCACAAACTCTCTTGACTTTGAAAGAATAATAGTTGAATGCTCATAACTATTTCCTTATCAAATTTTCTATTTGTATCAGTTATGAAGGTAAATTTGTGAGACATCTTACTTATGGGTACTTCACTTTTGTTACTTAATTGTCCATAACAAAATTGATAGAAAAGTTATGTATAATGGTTATATGAGTGTGCATTTCTTTTGTTAAAAATAGATTTATGGTCATCTTAGAGTTGTCCAAAATTAGAAGAAATTTCAAACTAAAGAAAATACTTCTTCAAATGTCTTGGTAGTAGAGTGACGAATAAGAGCATGTTCAAATATCACTTTCCTATTTCGCATCTTAGTAACTTAGTTAAGTTCACCATGTTTCTATATTGTTATGTGAAGTGGTTATCATCAAATTGCATGTGACTCAAAGATGAATGGAAAAAAAATTGGTAAAAGATTGGATGGTGATGCTTTTTATTGCTTTCTAATGGTCCTAGCACCTTTGCCATCATGTTTCTAAAATCTTCGTAGTCGAATTCATTGTGGTGCATATTCTGAATAAGAATCATCTCTAACCATATTTGTCTTATAATAATCTTAAAGCATAAAAATATTACAAATAATAAAGATGCCTCAATACTAAAATTTAACAACTAACATGTATGAAAACTTTTTGAATATGCAAACTAATCCAAATAATTTTATAGAATAGCATACAAGATATTCTATCTTATTCTAACAAGTATAAAATAAGGTTATCTTATATATAACAATAGAATTGATAAGAGCATGCTTTGCCTTAGAATGTCAAGGACTTGATCAAATTCTATTGATCAATAATGAAATAAGATAATTGCAGAAATAAAAATTCAAACTGAACATTCCTAAGGCAAAGACTTAGTTTTGTCATGAAAATTATTTTGACCTTCTAACCCAAGAAGAAAAGTAGAACTTTAACAGTAGGAAGACAGAAAGTGCTTGGGAGCGAAAGTTTGTTTGAATGTCTTTGTATCAAATAACTTTTAGATAGATTCAAATGATAACACCTCCAATATTGAAGTGAGACATTCGCATTGAAATAAGCATCATGCCACTTCAAAATGATGCAACAAAAAATTGGGGAAAAGGAAGACAACTACATTTAACTTTAAATGGTCAATAATATTAAAAATTAAATAAAAGCACGTATACCTAACACTACAAATGCCCTAAGAAAGCCCCAATGGTTTAAAGAACGTATTGAATATAAATGAAGAGAAAGGTTGAGAAACTCAAGATATGATTCTAGAGGTTTGCGAGAACCTTTGGTTTCTTTTCTCTATTCCAATTTTGGGATTTTGTTCGTTTAATCAAATTTGGGATTCCCTCTAGTGAACTTTTGGATTTTTCTACCATTGGTTTCTACTGTTTCAACTATTAGCCTTTCTACAAGAATATGAACCACAGTGTATTTAACTATATAATTTGTGTATACATATATATCATGAGAGTTAAACTTTGAGTATCATGGCAAAAGAAGCTTGACAACTTTTTCAAGGGGAACATGTATAGTCAATTCATGGTGAAGTAATCACTTCAAACATGCAAGATTATTTTTTAATAGCTCATTGTTAATGGACATCTACATTTCTGACTGATGTCCTTAACTATGTAACATGACCATATTTAATGTATTGGTTTGTTCAAGTTTGTTAAATGTATTGATTAAGAAGAAGTGAAACACCAAAAGCACCACTATACATTTTTTACACTTTCTCACCATTGGCCAATAGATTACAAGATTTTTTTTATATGTATGTTTTGAATATAGATGGTAAAACAATTAAAGAACATCCAAATTTATTGATACTCAATTTGTTTGACTTTTGGTGTTTTACTTATATCATTTAATGCCAATAATTGGTTATACGATACAGATCTCACATGCAACTGCACGGACCTGGTTTGCTCAATTGATCCAATACTTAGTCAAGCATAGGAGGAAGAGAGCTGGAAAGCTGAGTCAACTGCAGAGTTCTGTGATTGCTTGAAGCAGCAGAACAACTAATTGTACAATATGAAGAAAGTTATAGTACATAGATTTATTCAGTACATGGCATGCAAATACTACTAGGAAAGACAAACTTATCTAAAGTACGAGATGAAGGTTTCAACTCCTTGAAAGGAAAATCAGATATCGTTTAATAAAAGTCTCCATATGTCTTGTTCTTGGAAACTGATGTCCTCCATGCTATTGTTTTCTCCAGTCCAGTAGTCATAAATTGGAACCATGCCAAAGTAACGACCTTCTTCAGCTGTAAACCCTAAGTGGACGCTGCACTGAGAAGAACTTCCTTCTTGATCCCTTAATTCAGTCAGGTGTAAGTCAACCTTAGCGGCGCCAATAGTCGGAGCAATATTTGATGAAGGTACACAGCATTTTGATCTTTTCTTCTGCATTGTCGTATTCCTTGCTCTTTCCCTGGCTTGGGCCCTTGACTCCTTTGAAATTAGCATCTCATAATTGGATGTATCGATATGATTGTTATCACTGTGCTCGTTGTTATTATTATTATTATAAATCACCCTGGCTGCAGGCTCAATGGCAACTTGCCGCTGCTTCTTCTCAATGCTTTCGGAAGGGTATGATAAACTGGTGGCGATCGCCTTACCTTTGCAATCATTTTTGCCGATGATAAATGGAGAAGTAGTAGTAGTGTTCAGCTCTTGGATAGCATGCTTGGACATAGTGAGCAGCCACTGGACAGTTTTGCTGCCATGCTCGAAGCCAAGCATCTCCTGGAGATCAAAGAAGTTGCGTGCCACCTCACGCGAAAGCCGAATCCGGCGATCTCTCGGTCCCTTGGCTGTCACTATCTTGCTATGCCGATCTTTTCTTGGCCCTCTTACCTTGTCCGCAGGTCTCCTCATCATCATCAATGGAGGGCTGGTATAATTGGTCACAACAAGTAGAGGATCTAATTGGGGAACCATGGTGGTTGCTGTAGCATCATCACATGGGAGGATATCAATGCAGGGAGACATAGCTACGAACGATGAGTTGCTTATTGAAGGAAAAGGGTGGTCGATTTCGATTAGGTCAGTGCTAGTGAAAGGGATGTTGAGAGTGTGAGCATTAGGGTTAGGGTTAGGGAATGGGAGCATATTGCTATGTAAATGTGGACAAGAGATGGCAAACAGATCTTTGCACCAAATGTACCTGAAAGAAGGGGATATAAATTGGGGAAGACAGATCTGAGATCGAACTTCAACTTGGTTGAAGAAGTTCAACAGTTAGTAGCATAATGAATGTGGAAGGACAGACCATGAAAAGAGAGACTTCAGTACTAGGAACACAGAGATGAAAACATAGGAAGAAAGTTGAGAGGAAAGGGATGGGAATACGGGCGAGAGGAATAGAGCTGTGGTTGGCCATAGTGGAGGCAAACAGGAGATCTATTTATCAGAGCCTAGCTTGATGATGATGCAGCATTCCACTAGAATTTATATCATGTTAGATTTTTTGACAAAGTATGTTACCCTAAAATACAGACAATGAATGAATTAAGTCACTGCAGGGCCCGGAAAGATAAAGTCACCGATCCAAAATGTGTGATGTTGATATTTCAAGTTTGGATGTATCCCCCATGCTGTGGATTAAGGGTTTATGATTTTCATTATCAGGGTTTACTTCAGCTTCTAGGGTACTCCTCTCATTTTGTCCTCTCTGGTAACTGTAGCATTCCCAGGAATTTGTCCTTGTCCAAGGACACCTATAATCTATGCAGTAAGAAACCCATCCTTTAAATTTTGACTTCCCTCTCCTTACAGCCAGCCAATGCGAAGAAAAGACTGGTCACCTTAGACAGTGCGGTTTACATATACCAAGAAAAATAATAGATTCTTTGCATGCAGATGAAGAAAAATTTTACATTTAATTTATGTCAAATTGAAACTCATAGAAGACTTGTCGTCACGTTAGAAAAATCAAACCAACACCAAGGCAAATTGTATATACTAACTAGAATTGGTCACATAAAGTATAAGGTTGAAGTGTTCTTGAATGGATTGAAACCATGATCGCATAAACCCCACCAAACATTTTTGTTTATATGAGGTAAACAATGTTGGACAATCTTACTCTTCTTAATAATATTGTTGCCCCAAGCAATTGTAAAACTATAAATGAAATATTGAATACAAAAGATCTGACTTATTTGGTATGTCGAGATGGGCTTGACCTATTGAATTCAGAGCTGTCATGTTAAGAAGATTAAGCTGTCTAGGAAGATTGAGCTGCTAAACTGGTCGACTGTCAAGTGGGTTGAGCGTTGAGTGAGTCGAGCAGGTGAGTGTCCAATTATGCTGAGTAGGCCAAGCAGGCAGAGTGTTGAGTGGTCAACTGTCGAGTAGGCCAAGTGGTCATGTGTCGAATTGTCGAGTGGCTCGAGTAGGGCGACTATTGAGGAGCCCAAGTTGGCCGAGTGTTGAGCTGTCAAGTGAGCCGAATGGAGTGGTATGCAAGCACTATCAAGGTTTGTGTTAAACACAATTTTCTTAAAACAGATTCATCCTCTCCGATAATGTTTTGAGATTTCGTAGGACGTCTATTTTCAAGGATATAACTACTCGATCACGTTCGCAACTAAGCATTGGTTGCATATACCGAACTAAACGTATAACCAAACACTATCACCAGGAAGCAAAGGAAGATGGTGAGCAGAAAGAAACGTGGAGGAGTTGTTTTCTAATGAATGAATCAATTATTTGATCTACTCTAGCCAAGGGAGGAGCCTCTTTTTATAGGCTCGGAACCTTGACCACCATTAACTCTATCGATTAATGGTCATGGATTAATGGTCATTACTCGACCATTATTTCTCTTGGTCGATTGGCTCAAAATACTAGCAACTAACCATTAATGTGTTGTCATTACCGTTCGGGTGGTTATAAGTCGGTCTTTAGTGTCCGAACGTTTTAGGTTGGTTATTCATATGTCCATTGTAAGGACCTGCGAGCTAGAAGGGGGGGGGGGGAGGGGGGAGGGTTGACTAGCTCTAACCGCTTCATCGTTGAGAATGCGTAGCGAAAACTTTGAAGCGAGACAAGCACATCAGACACAATCGCTGACATGGATGGTTTTTCTTGATTTACCGCCTCCCCTGAGGTGACTATGTCTAAGGCTAACCTAGCGTTCTACCACCTCTATTGATTTCCTCCTTCTCGGACAAGATTCGAAGGCGGAGAAACCTCTGCAAAGACTTTACAACTTTCGCCAAATAAAAGAGCAACAAAAAGAGAAGAAATGAAAGAGATTAAAAGTTGAGCTCAGTTCTCCAGATGAAGGCTTGAGACTGATGTTAAGCAGAAGAATAGAAATGGAACAGTGGTATACTCAGTTGGAAAAGCCCCTTTTAAATAGTTCTGAATTAGGTTGTTTCTGTACCTTTTTACTATCATCAATCGATTGATTACCGTGGACTATCAATTGAACGGTCACCAACTCCATACCAATTGTTGAGATTATCCTGAATTTTAAATTCCAATTGATTGATGGGCATCACCAATGGATTGCTAATGCCTAGTCTATTTGTCAATCGATTTATCAAGCATCTGTTCGTTCGGCATACTCTATCAATCGATTGGCAACCCTTAGTCGAACAAGCCCGTCGATTTGGGTAGCTTCTGTTTACTCTGAATTTGATTTTCAATCGATTGACGAAACTACCAATCGATTGATAAGGCAATTGTGTAAACCACGAATTCTGGGTTTAACCTAATCGATTGGTGTCACAAAAATCCTGATTCAGGGTTTAAGGTTTAGGGCTTAACTCACCAATCGATTGGTATACCCTATCAATAGATTGGTAAACCCTAATTCAAAATTTTCATCCCAAAATCCCTAAGAACATAACCCCTTCAAGTCTACGATGCATTAATCGATTGTTAAATGTTGTCAATCGATTGATGCACCTTCAATCATTCTAATGGCTGAAGTTCACCTAAACTTCTCTACCCTCATTTCTCAATTTCCTCATGTCAAATGAACCTCTATTCTCTGGACTTTTGTATCTGAAGCTTTCTCATCTTCGGGTCTTCATCTACTCTTGCATCCGACCTTGTGATTTGCTCGGATTTTCACCTTTTGCCAAGAATTCGGTCCTCAACCTTCTTGGACTTTTCTAGCCTTGCATCAAGTCTCTAGACCTGCAACGACTTCTTCTTATCCTGCACACTCATAACATAGGTGAGATCTAATTTATCAACCTAAACTTAAATAAATGTCAATCATTGAAACTTCTCATCCGAGACATGATTACACCAACATCCATTACACACTTAAGACATGTAAGAAAAATAATTTATGTGACAAAATGTTAACTAGTCTGACTAGTCTGCTTGAGTAAATTTTTATCTTGGCTCGTCTAACATTTGCTATGTGCAGGTTGCACTTGCACACAAGTGAACTGGAATTAATGCAATTCGAGCTCTAAATTTGCACCCCATCCATGGGGGAGCGTAAGAGAGTTTCTCATTCATACATATTAACAATATCAAAAGTTATATTCATATAAACCAATTTTATTGGCCCAAAACTTTCACTAAACTCTCATTCACATTGGAGTCCATGTTTTATTCACTTTTCCAACAAACAATGAATAAATAGCATCTCCTAGCATCTACATTTGGACCCAACAACGGGTCGGTTACTCATTGACCTGGGCCTTAAAAAAAATAGTTGAAATTGGCCGGGCTGATTACGGTTCAATGGTCCAATTAATCGGAATCGCCGATTAACCGATGGTTTCAACTGATTACATATATATGTGTGTGTGATTTTTTTTAATGAAAATTCATTAAAAAGAATTATTGTTTGACTGGATGTGAACCCAGGTATCTTAGATGACAATCAAATATCCTAACCAATTATACTACAATAAATTATTATTCATTTGTGATAGTTAATTATTTAATAATTAATCAATTGTTTTCTTTTGATACCAAGAATGATATTTCTTTCAAGTGTAATTCAAAAGTTAGAGGGAAGGAGTAAAAGCAATTCTGAATGTTAGATTGATAGTTCTAACCGTTGAGGGAGAGGGGGAGGATTTTTTTTTAATGGTTTAGATTATTTAATCATTTTTTATTAATGATTATAATTTAGTCCCTATACTTTAAGAAGATATGTAGACAACTTAAATAAGTATAATTTTTTTTTCTGAATTTATAATTTTTTTTTAATATAATAAGCTTGAACCATGGCAAATCGTGAACCGTAATCGTCTTGGACGGTTAAGGTTAAGAGTCGACTTCCTGGGAATCATCGAATCGGCGGTTCCGAACCATAGTCGGGTCTATCTACATTCTACCTCTTGTATATTATGTTGTTTTGCTTGACATGAATAACCTATAAGAAAATACCAATGAACATTGATGACTTTCATTGGTAATGTGTATCAATTTTTCATAGGACATACCAAGAATTTTAACATTTTTTCGTTTCATAATAGTTTGGCTCTAGTTTTTAATTTTTATGTAGCAAACCCAATGATACGGGAGGTAATCGAAGGCTGCCACATGTTCGAAAGGCAGTTAATAGTCCTGCTGAGGTGGAGGTCAAAGTCAATAGAGGGTCAACCATTTCAATTTCCTCTCATAGCTCAGATATAACCCTCATTCAAGATGTCAAAGGGCCCCTCAACTGACGTCCAGTCAATTCCCGGCTCTAGGGTCCCATTTCCAAGTTAGCCCCCGACCGGCACCCAATCACCTCCCAGCTCTAGGGTCCTCATTTCCGGATCATCTCTCGACCAGCGTCCAGTCAACTCCCAATTCCAGGGCCCTGTTTTCGGATCAGCCACCAAACCAGCACCAAGTCAACTCCTAGCTCCAGAAGAACCACTCTTGAGATCTCTCCAACTCGGTCTACCCGACTTCCAGTACAGGAGACATGGAGTCGTTGCTCATTAAAGATGAGGATGGGGTCACTCTCTCCTAACAAACGTGGGAAACGTAGTTGTTTGCCCCCAAAGAACGTGAAAAACATGGTCATTTATCCTTGAAGATATGAGCAATTATGCCAAGGGACGTGAGCAATGTAAACGTTCATCGCGGAGCACATGGAGAACATGGAGACACGGTTATAGCTTTATAAAATGTCGCCCACTCCCATGACTTAGGTATGCGCACACCCCTAAGATCAACTGAGAGATTTCACCATTCATCTGCTACTGCTCTTCCACAAGAACCTTATTGAAGTAGCTGAGCCAGGGCACCCCTTGGTCGTCATTCTAATCCTCATTCTCCCTGTTTTCTCTTATCAAGTTCGGACAAGATCTTAAGAAGGATCGCTCCTGTTCCTTGGTGATTGACGAGTCAGTCAACCCCCACGCTAGCTCATCGATGGCTTGTTCTTAGGCAATCTCAGTCAGGATCAAATTGGCACCGTCTCTGGGAACACTGAGTTAAGACCTGAACTAAAACGTAAAAATGGATGACATCGGAAGACCAAACATCGTCACCTTGGCTTTAGTTGACCTCTCTGAAACGTAAAAATGGATGACATCGGAAGACCAAAAATGGATGACATCGGAAGACCAAACATCGCCTCCTTACTCTCTAGTTGACCTCTCTGGCCTCCAAAGTCGCTTGTAGATCCAAACTTGTAGCTTTCAGGGCCTCGAATTTAGCTTTAGCCTACTCCACCTCAGCTCGAGCTACCTCTAAATCAGCCTGCCGAGCCTCAGCCACTTACTTGATTGATTTGGCTTTGTCTCTGGTGGCTCTCAATTTCACCCTTAAAGTTCCCGATTCAGCCTTGCTCGCCTCCAATTCAGCTTTGGTGGCTTCCAACTCAGTCTTCCATGCTTCAAAAGTTGTGTCTTCAAATTTTCCACAATTTCTCGCTATTTCTTCTTCCCTGACTTCAATTTTTTATTCTGAGCTTCTAGGGATTCCACCTCCCCCCTCGCCTTGTCTCGATCAAAGCGCATCATACGCTTCTCCCCTATTTGATTGTTGATCGCTAACTTTAGTAGGTTAATCTCTGTTTGTGTGGAAGTTGGGACCTGGTTAGAGGGGGCCGGTTGGGCATCCAACCCATCTAGCTGAGCCTGCTATGCTCAGTGATTCTGCCAAAATTCTAGGAATTGTTGGCCGAATGATACCAAGCTGGCCAAGTGTTGCAATATCAATTAAAGGCGTCAGCAATAATAATAGAGAAACAGATCTTACCCTAGTACTATGATGAGTTCATCACTTACCCCTGTTCCTTCCAATATGATTTTGTCAACCAAAGACCTGAAGGATCTATTATCGGCCACCTCCTTGATTTTCATCCATGTGCTCGACATCGATTTGTGAAAAGTGAGCTAGAGCTAATATTCAGGATCTTTCGGCACCTCAGCACTTGAGGTAACCGGAACGGGTTCTTTGCCTACCTCGAGGGGAAGAAGAAACTCCGTCGGAGGGTCCCACTGATTCGATAGGAGAGGTCGGAATCCAAATTACAAGTGGCGAGATTGGGTCCACAGGAGTCCTTGGAGAATGGTGCCTCTTTCTAGTTATTCACAAAGGCATCCCTGATTCCCTGAATGGGCCCGACTCCATTGTAGTCGTAGCTGGTAGGGGGACAACCTTCGTTGGAGTCATCTAGGAGTAGGTACTCTCTATAAGTACCCCGAGATAGTTTTGATGTGATCAACTGAGTTAAGTTAGGTCATCTGTATTTTGATCCTTGTGTCTAAGTGTGCAGGAACTGAGGAACACGAGAAGTCGAGCGGAAGATGCAACGGATGAGAAGGATGGCACGAGAAACGAGTCGACGGGCTCGGTGCATCCGAAAGACGAGAAGCTGCGGAAGAGTACATCGGTAGAGCGAGAAGAACGTGGTCTGAGGGATGTGAAGCAAGAAGGACACGGTCCAAGGGATAAGAAGCCGGGGAGGAAGTCTGCTCGAGGAGAAGGTCGAAGTTGGTTTTGGGTGAGCTCAACTTCGGATGACCAGAGATCACCCAAGCGATCGGAAAGACTAGAGGCGCCCCGGAGCAGCTAGAGACGCCTCAACCGCCAGGCGCTAGTGGTGCCCCCAATGCTCGGAAGTGCCTCACCCGCAAGTTGAATGGAGAAGCAATGGAGGCGCCTTGACTACCAGGAAGATTCGTTGTTGCGGATAAGGATCTGGAAGTCATGTCAAGCCAATCGAGACGCCCCCAACGCTTGGAGGCGCCCTCAGCATTGCCAGATCAGTAATGGATCAGTTTCGATCCGTTGGAGGCGCCCCCATAACTGTCACGTCAGCAAAACGGTCACTTCAATCATTTTGCTATAAATAGAGGATGTGTCTTCTAGTTTTAGACAACACACTTGCTTTAACTACTTTAGTTTTCTACAATCGTGTACATTCAACTCTGTAAGAGGTTTCTCCACCTTTGACGCTTGCTCGAAGAAGGAGTTTTCCTAGTGGAGCTTTTTACTTGCCTTAGATTAACAACCACCCAAGTTATAACCAAATAAACTTGGAGTCCCTCTTTTATTTATGAATTTATTTTTTATTTAATTAGTGTGTGTCCTTGCTTAGTAAGAAGTAAGAGATAGGAAATTTTATTTGCAGGCTATTCACCCCCCTCTCTAGCCGGTCCAGCCCGATCCTACACTCTCTCCCTAGGCGTCGCTGCATTCATGGTCAGATTGATGATTGTCGCACCGCACGCCTCTAATTCTGTCTCGGAGAGCTTGA
>JBBUKS010447172.1:0-18227 GCA_038050645.1 Hedychium gardnerianum
CCGGCTACCAATCCCATGAACTCAATGGCCACGGTCTCGGCCTCCAACGCCTTCCGACCCAGCCACACCAGCAGCGGCCTGATCATCCACACGCACACCGCCACGAGGCACGCGCCGGTGAGGACCATCCACAGCGGCGCGAGGGACTCGCCGACAGGCCCGACGAAGGCGAAGCACACCGCGAGGGCGATCCACGAGAACACATCGCCCACCACGGCAGCCGGGAGCACCACCTGTCCGACCTCCCCTATGGGGACCTTGACCTCGGCGAGGAGGCGGCCCATGACGGGGAAGGGCGGGACAGATAGCGCGAAGCCGAGGACTAGGGCGAACGTGGCCTGCTCCGCGTGGGAGGGGGCAGGAAGCCGGAAGATAACGACCGCGAAGACGACGGTGAGGAGAGGGAGGATGACAGTAGCGGCGGCGACTGGAAACACCTTCCAATACATTTCCCTGACCACCGTGGTATCGAGCCGCATAGCGACGAGGAACACGTAGTAGATGAGCCCCAAGAACCCAAAAATCTCCACCATCGAAAAGCTCATCTCCGGGAAGATGAAATTGTAGAGCGTCTTCGCCGTCGGCGCCGACGCACTGTCGAAAGCCAGCCTTCCGATGATCGTCGGACTCAACAGTATGACACCCTGGAGAACACGAAATCATCAACAAAAAAAACATTAAAATTCTCCAATCAATTGTTAAATAAAACGATGAAAACAGAGTTTGCAATTATAATCAACTCGGCGAGAATTCACGGTTGGCGGAAGGGCTTGAGGAGGTAGGCGACGGAGCGGGTGGTGATCAGAATGACTAGGTTGTGGATGATTATAAGCGTAAATTTGTGGTGAAACAAGTAAAAGATATCGATCCCATTTTTCCTCCAAGAGTCATCCATCAAGATGTTGTCGTCGTACTGGAGATTATACATCGTGTCAAGAATCACCATCTCGACGTACGTCGCCGTGCGTCGCCGGACGAAGAGGAAATGGAGAGCAATGGAGGAGGAGGAGGAGAGGTCGGACAGAAGAAGGATAGTCGTCGTGGATTACGTTGAAAGAGATATGTCTGGTCGGTGAGTTTGTCAACGGCGATCTCTGTTTGGGCGTTGACTTTCTATTTTACAGACAGTGTTTAGTTATGCCGATTTTTACCATCAAAATTGCTGTGTGAAAATCTGATTTATTTATTTTGGACGGAAACCTTATCTAATATTTTTTGTTAAATATATCTTATTTTTAAAAAGATAAGATGTGAATAAACTCAAATAACAGTTTTAATTAAAATTCTAATATAAATTATAAGAAAAAATATATTTAAAATATGTTTTAAAAAATATTTACATGAATTATTATTTTTAAATATATTAAAATTATATTCGTTTAAATATTGAAGTTTTAGCCTAAAATTATTTGCTACTCAACTTTAGAAGTTGCATATATAGATGTATTTTAGAAAACTATTAAAGTCCATTTATATTTTTAAAATGATCAAATGATTTTAAAATAGTCACATTGTATACAGTAATTTTAGTTATATGTCAATTTTGATTAATAATTTTGGTTACATTAAAAGTGCTAAATATATGGTTACATTCTAATGGTTAGACAATGTATTTATATATTTAAATGTAAATATCGAGCAAAAGTAGTTTTAACAAAGACTATTAAATATTAATTTTATATATAGAGAGAATTTTGTTATCTGGTATTTATACATGAGCACCTACCTTAAATCCTAATTAAAAAAAAAATAAGCGTGTAGTAGCCTTTGATCAAAATTAATATCTAAAAATTATTGTATGATTTTTTTAATGCATCCATAAATTTAAATAGAATTCAAGCAAAAGAATTATCATGCAACAAATTTGGTCCAAAACTAGAAAATGGATCAAAAATATATAATTAAACTCCAATAACCTTCTTATATATTTTTAATTTAAATTTAAAGCAAATAATAACCTGGAAACTGCTGAGTGCTGACTACTTTTGAATAGGCATAAAAACTATAAGTTCCGACCTGCCGGATTCGAACCAGCGACCTAAGGATGATCTGCGACCACTACAGTCCTCCGCTCTACCAACTGAGCTAAGGTCGGAATATGAATCTTTCTTATAGAATATTTAATTTGTTTGTATAAAAGTTGAAGAAACATAAAGAATTTTTTCGAATAATATATATATTTTCCTTTTCTTTATCTAAAAAATTTAGAGAAAAAAATAAATAGAAAAAGTCTTTTATTTTGTAATATTATTTTCATAATTTAAATGAACATGCAGGAAATATTATTCAAAATAGCATTATGCGTAATTGGGGTGGCAAAATGAAAACCTACCACAGAGTTTAAGATCGATATCGCCGCCCCCCATCGCAGTGACAGATTTCCTCCCCGATCGCCATGGCCGCCACCGTCGCCGCCGCCACCGACGGCGAAGGTCCCCAGATTCTCTCCCAGATCTCCATCTCTGGCCCTGCCCTCGCCTCCATCATCCAACGCTTCGCTTCCGCCTCCGGCGACATCGACGGCCTCCTCTTTGGCCACGTTACTTGCCTCCCCCCTCCTGACCCGCTTGACGACTATGATATCGGCTCTTCTGCTTCCCACGAGGACTCCGACGGCGCATCAAACTATCCCCTAGCTGCCACCGTCACCGGGCATCTCTTCTTCCCCTCTCCGTCCTCCTTCTACGACGCCCTCGGCCGCATCCATCTTCCCTCCATTCAAAGCGTCCTTGCGTCTTACGTCCATCCTGATGCATCCTGCCTCGGATGGTTCTCCGGCCGCCGCCAATCCCCACTGCGCCTCTCCATGAGGGAGCGCGCCGTTTCCTTCTCTATGTTTAAAACCCTATCCTCTATTGATGTTGCCCAAGACGTGCTGCCGACCGGATCCTCTCTGGGATGCCGCGATGTCCTCCGTGGGCCTTCCATCTTCCTCCTTTTGTCCTCCTCCGCCTCTGGGAATCAAGCGGTTCACACCCACGAGTACAGGGCCTTCGTGTTCCGTCCAAGGGCCGGCAGGGGTGTACTCGAGCCGACATCTATGAAGATCGTGAATCTAGGGCCGTCATTTAGGGCGCAGTACAATTCTTTCTCTGCACAGTCTGGGCTGCCATGGATGCCTTGCCATCTGAGGGGATCCAACGAAGGGAACAAGAGGGAAGGGGAGAGCTTGAACCAACTCCGGCAGTTAGCAAGAGAGCAGCAACAGCTAGATGAGTCTACAGGAGGGTTTGAGGTGGATAGATTGGGGAGGCTGGTAGGGTCTGTGGCCACAGAGTACACCTCAGAATTTGAAGATTTGTACGAAAAGATGATGCTTAAGCTGGAAAGTTTGGCTAAAGTCGTGGATGAGAGTTCTGCTAAGATTCTTGAGCAGGTCATATTTGTTTCCTAGTTTAATACATTGAGTTGCTTCTTTCTGCCCGATTGAAAATTTTGAATTTGCTGTTCCATGTGAGATAAAGTACATTCTAGTTAATTCTCATATCTTATTTCGCTCAGACTATAGATATTGATTCTAAACTAGCAGCCTCAGCAGTTTATGTTTCCGTCTATAGTGCAAGTTTATTGTTGACATGATTGTTTCAGCATAGTAGCTGATATTTAATTAAGTAAAGATCAGATTGATGATGATAGTTTTGTGATTTCAAGATATATTGATGAGTTATGATAGGTAGAATAAGGATGCCTGAGCTGGATAATGCATCTATAGAAAATTCATGTTACTTAGATTGCCTTGTAATGATATTCTAGCAGTTCCTCCAATTTGTATAGCTAAAGGGGAAGGCTCTTTATTTTCAACTTAGTATAGTTGACACTAGTAAGGATAGATGGCTTACCAATCCACAAGAAGATACCAATATTAATGAGAAGCCCTAAAGAGACAATTATATTACATGCCATTTTCCTATCTCCAATGCTTACAAAGGAAACTGGTGGTAACAGGATCATGTCGTCGATTCAATATTCTGGGATTGCGAAAATGTCATGGTTGTTTTACCTATTACTTTTATAGTTTCCCTTGTTTTCACTTATATTAATATCATATAGATTTCATGTTGCTGGATGTGGTCAATGTGACCAACATTCTTTTTGTGCTGTAATACCTTTCTTGTTTTTATCATTATTATATACTCATGTAAGATTTCATCCCTGCCAATGCGTTATTTTCTTTTTCCTAATACACATTTACTTTTGATACATTTGATTAGCATGTAGTTGTTCTGATGGAGATACCTTTGCTGAAAGGTAATATTTTTATACTTGACAGGAAAATCGGGTTTCTGAGTTGAAAAGAAAAGGCAGACTGGAAGGGTTAGACTGTGAATCTTGAAATGTTTCCATATGGTAATTTATGATCACACTTCATGGAGCTTTCATTAGATTCTTAGTTTTGTTGAATTGAGTATCTATAGCCTATTTTTGTAATGGAACTGTCTTTTTCTGGAAGAAAATTTTGGATTCCAGTTTTCTTGTGTTGCTTTTCCTGGTTTTTCATTCTTCAGCTGGATATTTTATCCTATCTCCCAGTGTAATGAGTATCTTTCTTCTATCTTTCTTCTTCATTTTGACTTTGCAACATCATCTTTGGTGTCTTTCTTGTTAGTGTGCTCATGTTAAATTCTAGATCACGGAAGCTGATATGCATGTTGCTATTGTACTGAAGTTGTCGTCAACTTGTGTTCCAGGTATCTCAACTTTTGGTGTGTATCATTGCAAGGTTTGCTAGATAGATGCATGTGATAATAATAAGTTTAAAAACCACTTAGGAACAACTAGATGTAGCTTTGGTAGATAATAAAGTTGGAAAAATAGATTTAAGAAGATATAGACATATTAAAAGGCAACCTAATTATAAAGTTAGACGAGTTGAATCAACTAGAATAGAAGATGTGACTGTACAACTTAGAGAGGAAATAATTGTGGTACTTTAAGCTAGGATTCAAGTAGAACCCACATATAGATACACAAGGCATCACATAGGTCAGAGCACAATAGCTGGAATATATAACTGTTAAGTAGGTGAAATGGTGATAACCATAGCAAAGTTACTTATTGTTCCAAACTAATTAACATGGGTTGAGCATGATATCTTAATAACCTTACTAATTTTGTCAGTTGAGTTATGAAACTTTAGAAAGTCAAAATGAAACTGTTAAAATAATTGTTCATGACTAAATTCTGAAAAATCAAATTCAGAATGAAACTTTAACATTCATTATTCATGACTAAGCTCAGTTTGAAGGCTATAACAAACTATCAAGCAACTATCATACAACAACTTTATTGCTCTTTTTTTAGTGATGCTCTTTTATTACAGTTTTCGTTATACAAGCTTTTTCTTTTTCTTTACTTGGTTAATCTTTCTGTAAAAGAAGAGCTTTTTGTACGAGGGTTTTCCACTTGAAGGTGAACATATTAGTGGGATCCTTGGAGGCCTGAACCACATTAAATTATTTTGTTAGCATTGTTTCATTTTGATTTGTATTCTGCTGCATATCTAACGTGTTATAAAGCTTTGCACTCGACTTTCTTTTTCTGTTTTCAGATTTCTGTTTGAATACTATTAATGATAGTCTTAAATAGACAGACAGGGAATAAAATCCCCTTGTTGATCCCAAATACAACAACAACAACAACAACAACCACAACCGAGCCTTATCCCACTATGTGAGGTCGGCTATATGGATCATTTTACGCCATTGAGCTCTATCCCCTACTATATCATCATCGATATTTAAATAAATTTTATCTTTTTTTATTGTTGCTAACCAAGTCTTTTTTGGTCTTCCTCTTCCTCGTTTGATTGTTGATCCCAAATAGTTATACAAAAATAGATTGATGGTCATTCTTAGCACTGATTTAAGATTAAAAAAAAAGAAGGAAGCATGTTGAGGTGTCTAATCTTGCCACTGATTAATTTGCAGGACCTTCCGTTTATACTTTCCTTGTGTTACAAACTGAAAGATGGAGCGTTCATAAGCTCCCATGCAGTTTGTCAAAAAGAATTTGATTTGATGAGCATTCATTAGCTGCTTTGCATCTCATCATTATCATCTGACTTTCAGCTTTTGTGTTTAGAATCCCATCTCTGAAAAGGAAACGATGATGGAGTTATGCTAATTCAATAAACTGAAGCATCATTATTTTTTTCTGTTAGAGTACAAAGGAATATGATTGCTTATACCAGTAAATAGAGTCGTAATGTAATCAGATACTTGTGTGCTTGAGTATTTGATTTGCTATTACCTTCATTGTGCCATACTTTTCAGATCCCACCAAGTCCACAAGCTAGAGAATTTCGAACAAGACTGGATTCAAGCATACTGGATATTGCCTTGTTTTGCTTGAAAAGTTTCCACACTGCGAGACTATTTTCGCCAAGTAAATTTCGGTCCATCGATGTGGATAAGAAAGAAAAAAAAAAGTGGAACTGGACATCTGAAGACTAGAGAAATTGTATTTGTTGCCAGTAACGTTTAGTTTCTTTTGTGGGTCATCCTGTCCTGTGATGCTATGCTCGTCTTTTTTTCCTCTGCTCAAAAGATGATTTTGTTATTAACGTCATAAGTTTTTCAAACTTCCTAGGTGTAATTTATCCTATTATTGTCTAAGGGGTCCGTTTCACCATTTGCTATTGCATCATAGTCTAGGAGTTTCTTCACTCTTTGATGATATATCAATGCCTTTTTTCATGCGTGAGATTGTTTTGTACCAGATTTAATTCTTTTAAAGCAAAATTAACAATTTTTTAAAAATAAAATAATAATTATGGGGTTTTCTGTTGAATTAAAATCGGTAAAAGGATTAAGGAGGTGTTTCCACTTATCGAAAAGAATTGAGTAGGCTTGCACTTAACCAAAGGAACAAAAAAACAGAATAAATTTAAAATATTTGATAGATGGACAAAATAAAAATCTCAACATCGTACGAAAATTGTTTTTTTTTCAAACACCAGAGTAATTTCGACATTTTCACTTTTTATTGTCTGGATATCAATAATTATTATTAGTTTGTATAAACGCAAGATAAAATTACCTAATAAAATTTATTTTAAGAAATGCGATGAAATATATACCATATGATCTTAGTTCTATATAATGTTTAGGTAACAAGTTACATTGTATAATAGTTCGTCCACTAAACAAGATTTTTGTGCATAATATGCTCATTTTTTAATGAAAGCATGTGTTTAAGAATGTATTATCATGTGAAATAAAACATTACATGAATCAAATATGGCCTAATGCTTGCACCGATGGATCATAAGTCATCTATACACAAAGATTTGGTCTTTTGGACCAACATTTAAAATGGTCATGGGTTCAAGCCAGAAGATCTATCAACAGAAGAAAACGTGTTTCCTCTACATATTGAACAAGGGCCTATTGCTCTGGATAGAAATGTTACGTGATACAATCAAACAGAATTCAACCTTAATTCTTGCTTTAACAGCTATAAGATAACCTAATTATATTAATAGAATACATATTGAACAAGGGTTGAAAAAGAGAATGAAACTGTACACAATGCTTAGATTAACAAGTGGCTTTCCTGTCTGCACTGCACTTCTTTTTTTTTTTTGCTTAAGCAGACTTGGGACAGCTTTAAATTTATCACAAACTAATTTGTGCTCAACACTTCAGCAGTCACTCCAATTATCTTCACAATCATCTTCGTCGCTTCCGGCCATTGCCTATCCAAAGAGCAGATGTTAAGCAGAATGGCAATCAAGAAGCTAGTAACCCAAGAACAATGTCAATTTTAAGACTAACCTGGCGAACTCCTTTTGCTTTCTCTAAGATGGTGGCAACTCTAATGTTGGTTGAATCACTCTTGTGGTTTGGCTTCGAAAGAACAGTTGCTGGCTTCAGACTGTATGACTGAAAAAAGAAGTTTGCCCAAGTTACAATCAAGAAAAGATACAACATGAATACATGATTAAGTTGCCAATAGTTTATGAAAACGCACCCACCTTGTTTCTTATCTGCTCTAATAATGCATCTTTCTCCTCTGATTTAGGTTTGTCGGAAGGCTTAGCAAGCTCCAATACCTTCCTCAACTGCAAAATATTGGACTCTAGCAATGCATCCATTTGATCTGCCTTAGACTCATCAGAAGGCCTAGCCACCTCTGGCACCTTTCTCAACTGCAGGACAGTGGACAAACATGAGAGAACTAAATGAACTACATGGTTAGAACTTGAGCATTAAACCAAGTAGACGACATGTTCTTTACCTTGCTTCTATCATGAGCAACAACAGCATCAATCAATGGATTTCTAGGGCGATTACGAATGGAATGAGGGTTAATACCAAATAGTTCGTCTTCTTTGGCGGGTACAAAAGCAAATAGAGTTGGCTGGCTCCTTTCCAAAGAATACACATAGCCATGCTGGGGCTTGTCTAGTTCTGAAGAGAGTGACAGAATATGATGGTTCTCTTCCAAGTTGTTAGTTTCAACCAAGAAAGGGCTCTGAGACTGAACCACTTTATTCTCCAAATGTAGATGCCTATCGTTGGAATAACCAGATTTCTCTGATTCTAAATCTGTCCAAAATTCACCAATCTGTGATCTTTTCTCCGCCAAAGGCTGAATTCTATCTTTCTGCAACGGGAAATTCTGAAATGATAGGCTTTCTGATATCAACAACGAATCTTCTAGAGGTAACTTTATTGTCTCATATGCATCACAAGCATGTTGATTCTTCTCACATTCTAAAGATGACGCCCTGAACAAAGACGATGGTGATGAATCTGCAATGTTGCCTGTGCGAGACAGGAAATCAGGTTGATTGCTGTAATCAGCAACAATTGGTGGTAGTTGAGACAAACTAATTGGTGAGGCGAGATATGGATTTTCTGGAGTGCTGTCTGATGATAACATAAAAAAGTTTCCCCTAGGTAAAGCTAGAACTGAATTTTGGTTGGGCAACAGAGAAGACAGCTTTTGAGATCTCCATTCAAGAGGTGGAAGTGGGGGTAAGGGTGGTGTTTCTTCATGATTCTGTGAAGGAAAGGAAGAATTTGAGTTGCCTTCCTGAGACTGGTGCGATATTCTGGATGTAATCTCAAAATCACTCACATAGGAGCCTGACAAGGGATAGAATGCCATATCAAAGAAATCATAAGCCGCATGATGTGCAGAAATTTCTGAATTCCACTCAGATGAAACAATAGCCTGTGAATCCATTTTTGCATTTTCATCCGTATTTGATTTTGGCATATGGAGTAACACATTGTTTGTTAAGGTGCAATAATTTGGTTCAGGTCCTTCTGATGGTTTATCTTCCAATTCAATGTAGTGAATTGGAATTTCCAGTTCAAGGCATTCACCTTTTTGATGTAAGGATCCTGATTCTTCATTGCTAGCTTGGAAGATAGAGACAACTTCTTTGCTAGTTTGTGAGGTAGATACTTCTTCATTACTAGCTTGTAAGGTAGAGACATCACAATTGCTAGCTTCATAGAGTTCCTTTCTATCTTGCAAGTGATAGAATTCTTGGTCACTAATTTGTAAGGTAGAGATAACTTCATTGCTAGCTTGTAAGGCAGAGGCAATTTCTTTGCTAGCTTGCAAGCCAGAGACATCTCCATCGCTAACTGGCAAGGTAGAGACATCTCCATTGCTAGCTTGCAAGGTAGATACATCTCCATTGCCAGTTGGTATGACAGAAATTTCTTCAGATAAACTTACAAAATCAAAGATTGGGTTGGTTGGCAGGGACATATCTCCTTGTACACTTTCACGTTCACCTTGTGCTAAACATTTTGAATCAGAATGTTCACTTTGTGCATGATAATTTAGATATGGATCATCAAGAACAGGATATGCTTTGACATGCCCACCTAGCTTAGTTCCATGAATATCACCAAGTAACCAAGTATCATTTGCACTAGATGAATTATTCACAGGCAAACCAGAGCATGAAGCAGTTGGATCTAATCCTGGAGAATCTTCCATGTACAGAGTGCTTTGAGAATTTAAAAATTCCACCATGTTCAAAGAATAAATTTCATGGTTTATTGGTTGATGCCCATAAAAGGATGCCAGATCATTACTATCTTCTAGCAACTGCTGATGCTGATCTAGTGCTTCTTCTGTATGCACCAAGTAAGGTTCTTTGTTATTAGCTTCATCATTGGATGCAAAAGTTTCATCTGTCAAGTTTTTGTGAACAGTATGTTGTTCAGGCATTTCAACAACATCCTGCAATCTGTCTAGATAAAACTCCTTTGAGAATTTTAAATTATCATCAAGCATGATGGAATTACTGACACTCTCAGAAAACACTTCACTAGAAGAACATAAAGGTGTCTTCTCTTCATTGTTGAACTCGAAGGACTCTCGGAATTCCTCTCCCAAGTTCATCTTGGGAGATTCCAAGGGTTCCTCTGTGCCAGAAAAATAGTCAAACTGGGGTTGCAATATTGTGGGCATCGAGAAATTGCTTTTTACCCCATCATCACCATTCTCAATGCTAGCTTTTATGTTTTCGACTGCAAGCACAGATTGTATTTCTGTTGCACAATCAGCAATGCTGACGCTGGAAATAACAAGAGCTGGAGGTGATATGTTTTGAGTTGGGCATGTTTCTGCATGTCGATTCAATGTCTGTGGGGAGTTTCCTATGTTTATAGTTGAGGTTTGAAGGAGAACTTCATCATACGGAAGAGAATCTTTTAGAACAATGCTCTCCTGCTTTGTTTTGGAAATTTCATCCGACAAGTTGAGACTGGATTTTGCCTCTTCTGAAATTAGCAGCACAGAGTCACATCCAATAATAGAGTTGGCAGTACTATGGTATTGTGCTAGATCATCAGTTCCTTCCACACAAATAGATGCATCACTTGGTACTCGTTCAGGATGATGAAAGTTGTCCACATCTGCTATTAATTCACCACACTGTAAAACATCCTTGCTGACGTCAGGGACAAAATCTGAGGCAACTGGCAAGATGCTTCTTCTAATTGAACTGTTTGCTGCATCTTTGGAGGCAAAATTTTTTATTTCTTGATCCACTGGAACTTGAATCTCTTCTACTGTGGTCATGGAGAATGAATCTTCACTCTCAAGGTCTTCCACCAAAGTGCTTCTAGTTAATGGACAGGAAAGCTGATCAACCATATGTATGTCTTCATCCACATGAGCTTCTGGGCGAGTTCTCTCGAATAAACATGGATCTGGATAATATGGACCTGTCACATTGAACAAAATAGGCATAAAAATGTTAAGAGTTGTTAGAGAAAAACAGGAACACAGTTTTTATACAATAAGTTGAAAGATAAAACTACCATTGAAGCATTTAGCAATCTCATCAGATTCTAATTGGGCATCGTTACTGGCTGAGGTACTTTTGTTACCAGGAATTAAACAGGGTGCAGAACTTTCTTCAGGATTAATATTTATGAAATCAGAAACAGGGTCAGTATCATAAGAATCCCAGTTTTCCTTTATGATTTCTTTTGGTTGCAACATGGGATCACCAAATGCCTCCATATTGCTGCCTTCATCAGAGACTAAATCAGCTGAGTTAGCAACCTTCCCATGTGGCAAAGTGGGCTCCTGGGTTTCCTCTGCTTCTTGATTTGTAAATACTTCATCTAGGCCACTAGTATGATTTGTCATTCCACTGATTAGCATACTGTTAGATCTTACTGGCCCAGTATAATCAGGTTCTGATATCGAAGTGTGCATTTCCTCTAGTCTTTCACTAGTGTAAGTGTCTATCTCCTGACCTTCCTTTTTGAAAACACCAATATCTGGTATACCTTTATTTATTAAATCTGTTTCAACTTCTGATTCCATGCTGTTGGGCGCATCCATGAAATTTTCTTGCTCACTACCAATGTCTTCGGTCCTGTAGCCATCAGTACTGCCTTCTAATTGAAGTTCAGCCCTCACTAACTTATGATCTGCCATCCTCTGAGATGTGCTTCTCACTATATCACTAAGTTCATTGTCATAGGCACTGCTTTCTGACTTAATATCAGAATCAGCTGAGTTGTCCATACTGTCCACAAGATTATATCCTCTCTGAGTATTAGGTACGCCCACTATTGGCCTATGCACTGATTCTGAAAGTTCTTTAGCTTCCGCCTTCCGGCCATCTAGTTCATATGCTGCGATCCTAGTGGATTCTTCATTATGGTTAGTGTGAGGACATGAATCTCCTACTAGAGGATGATTTTCTGACATATTCATAGCTGTATCATATGTTAGAGAAGTCGGTACACTCGAATCAATTAGATTTGAATTTAAATTTGAAGAACTTTGAGAACTGTCAAAAGCAATTTTCTGTTCATCCAAATGCAGTTGAAGGAGATACTTCCTTAAGCCACTCACTTTGCTTTCATTGGTATCATTCAAATTCCTTGGTTTCAATCTCACAAATCCGGTAGCAGACTTATCAGCAACCTGAATTGAAATTGCTGGCTTTGAACTATAGAAGACCAACAGAAGGAGAGAGAACAAAGATTCAGAACTGATGCTGGTTTATATAACTGGATCAAACTGTTTGTGCTGATCGAACTTACTCAGTATTTGCACATGGTGACAATAAAGACTCTAGCGTTTGACCATTCTTCCAACGTGATCCAATTTTCTGGCAAGAAAAGCAAGCCAGGTTAGCTTCTGTCAATGCTGAGAACAATTCTTAACATTAAAAACTAAAAAAGTGAAGATACTTTTTTTCAGCAGATAGGGTTAGCTTTTAAAGAGATATGTTAGAATGTAGTTGTACAAGTCAAAGAAGAGGATATTTATTTATTGTAAAAAAGGACCAAAACAAAATTAATGTCTTTCCTTTAAGATGTCTTACCCTAGTCCTCCGAGATTTTTTCTCTCTTGGTTTCTCTGCTTCCATCAAACTATAGGAAACTAATTCTGTTTTAAAGAAAGATGGATCTGAGTACCTCTTCAAACAAGCTCCTGCACCAGCAGTATCAAACCTAAAGGAAACAGGCCATTTAGTCTAGCTCAAATTCAAAATTCTGAGCTATATGTCAGCCTTCATATCATACTTATCTAGTATGAACAACCGAGGTGGCCCACGGCATTCTTCATACGAATCCAAGATAAAACGTGGCATATCCCCTTGAGTGACAATGTTCTGATCCAGATGAAAGTTAGAGTGCCAATCAATACCTGCTGATGATTAGATGAATAACTTCAAGAAGAAAAAGAGGCAACAATAGAAGCATTAGGAAACAACATTAATATCCAAGTATAATGCCATCCAGTTCTTCTAAAATTGTATGGTACAAACAAATAGGTGAGCCACACTGCATGAGTCGTTCTTTTATGCTTAAGTTTTTTCAATGATACAGACAAAGACTTTATTGCAGTGTGGCTCAAGAAAATAGATGATCTACATCACAATCATTATTCATTCATTTTTTCTGAGTTCTAGATAACATTTTATCACCAGAAATTAGATGTGCATTACACAAGAATTTTAAAGTATTTTCAAGTATTATCTTACAAGAAATTTATATCTTATAGTTCTTTATTTGTCTTTGCAAGTGGTGAAGACAGCAAGTAAGACAAGACTATGGAATAGTTTACTCTAGTCACAATTTCTTGTTTTGTTTGATTGAACAGAGGAAAGGAAGTGTGGCAGGTGATTTTTTGGAAACAGAGAAGATAAGGATATGGAATAGTTTTCTTCTCTAATTGGGGGTTTGGAAAGATAATTCCTTCTTGCAAGAAAGATAAAACTCAAATTTGAAAAAAGAATGTTCCAATCTCTTTAGAGAGTACTAGATTTGCCCATCAATTTTCAAAGTGAAATATAACTTGCGGTTGACATCCTATCAATGATGTCAGCATACAAAATTAAGGTCTCATAAAGAACGTTTTTCAATATGGACTATCTATGTTGTTACAAGATTGTCTGTTGAAAAACTACCTAAAATAATCTGTCCCCTGTTGATACATGCTTAACATTTGTCTTGATGCAATGAATTTACCGAATGGCAAAACCAATTGCTTCACCTAGAAAGAACTAGAACAAAAGAAGTAACTTAAAAGAACTAGCTAAATAACTTTTCCATTGTCGATCCAAGTTTAACCATTTGTCTTGATGCAACAAATTTATTAGAACAACAAAACCAGTTCCTTTACCAGGGAACTGGAACTAAACAAGTGGTTTAAAAGATTGAATTTAAATTTCTTGGAGGAAAAAGTTAAAAACTTAAAATGCATACTGACCATCGCTGTATGAAAACCCTGAATGACTAGACTGAGAGAAAATAGCCTTCTCAACTGCTGGGAAATCTGCTTCAAGTTGCTGGACTCGAAGCATCAACCCATGCCCTCTAGCAGCAGTACCCATAACCTCTTCATGCAAGTCGCGGAATATTTCTACAGCAAACCTATTTACAAGATCCATACTGTGATAAATCTTGACATAAATTGCAATATTTCACCAAGACGAGAGCATGAGTTATTCCCAGAATATGTAGAAACATATAGCAGTCACAACCAATCGAATCGCATCACCATGCAAGAAACTATTTCAAAGATAAAGGGTGTGCCGTATTAAACAGTAGAATTCCAAGGAAAGGAATCAAATAAAGTTGATGTATTTAAAAGTAGTTTATTTGTTCGCAATACAAGAAGATTATGTTTATTCTAGTACATAAGTGGGAAAAACAACTCATGAACGTCGCTAAATTAGGTTTCTCTTTCTGCAAAAGGAATATCAGCAATTATGATCATGTATCATAAGCGAGTTGAAAATTTGATCAGTAGATGACTCATTTAATTGATATTCCATCTCAACATCTTGCAATACATCAAATAATGTCACCACAAGTACAAGGGTGGATTCTAGCACAAGCAGCAAGGAAAAAAAATTAAAGATTGTATTAAATTTTTCAAAAAATTATGATCAAGAATGATTATGAAATGAGCAAAAAAAAAACTGATTGGTCATTTTTCATCAATAAAAACATTTGATGCCCCCATCCTCTCCCTATAATTATTTATTTATTTATTTGCATTTTTAGATTAAAAATTTAACTTCTCTTGAGAAAGGTAGCAACAGCCCATTTTCATATACAGGTACACATTTGCTTCTCTTCTTGCCGTTGGTCCATTGTTTTTATTCTGCTGAAGGAAATTATATTGATGATTTGAACAATGTGATAAGCCATTTTGCAAACTAAAACTAAAAAGCATTGTGTTGAAATACCAAGCAAACCATAATCCAGCAACTATATATATATTTTTTTCTTTTAGCGGAAGGAAGGAAATATTCCCCATGTTCATTGATTGAAAAGATGAACAAAACTGAAAGAAATGAAAGAGAAGCCAGATGCAAAATTGACTAAAAGCCAACCAACAATCAATTCTTATCCATAGCCTCGAATAGATTGGGATCTTCAAGTGTCATAAACAACCCCCTTTAACAAACATTCCTTACCTGTAGTTGAGCTGAAGAAAATACTATAGCAAAAATTCTAAAACTACACTAGTTCAAGATATGCCACATCCACATCCACACAACAGAACCAATTAGTGCAATCTAGTAGGAAAAAATGCAGCAACGCAGCAACTAGCCATCTTCATAGTCCTTTACATTTCTGCCTGGTTTCTTTGTGGTCACTTTCTACTTGAGCACTTACCACTTGAATACGACCGTTGCATAAACATTTCCGCAACTCCTCCATCAGTCATCTAATAATTGTTTTCCATCTAATCTGTTTGCTTTATATCGTCTTTGAATTCAGACGCAACATAACAATTCTAGACACTCTGAATCATAGTCTTCGAAGATCCGCAGAACATTGCTTTCCTGAACTATCTTATGAAACAAGAACAATATTATATGTAAAATCCGAATTTACGTGGGCATTTTTCTTTTCAACCAAAGAATTGAGATTTGACGTAGCCACGCAAACCCTAGTCTAACAGCTCAACCACTCAGATATGACACCCATAAGCAGTAGTAATAACATTGCATGTCAAACTCACACACACAGATTCATAACAACACAAAACGCGAGAAGCAGCAAGGCGTAAGCAACTTACTCTGCGATATCCCCGAGCTGTCGCAGTACGCCAGCGAGGCCTGACATGGCGACCCCTTCGAGGATGGCCTCGGGGTCATCCCTGTCCGCGGCCCGGTGGAGCTCCGGATCCGCCAGTCCGTACTCGTTCCTTATCTCGTACCGAATCGTTGGCATCTCGCCGGAACACCGCCACGAACAGATCACGGAGAGCAGTAAGCTGAGACCTCAGAATCCAGCCTTTTCTCGCCGGCGGGCGTGCCGCCTCTGACGCTCCTCCACTGCCAACGGTGAGAGAGAGAGAGACCTTTTTTCTTGTTTTTTTTTCTTTTGAATTTTTTGGGGTTTCCTTTTCAAGGGGGATTTCATTCGTTGAAAAGTATTCTCCGTTTCAAGTTTCAACGAAACAAAAGAAGAATTTTCCGAGACGCTTTTTTAAAGAAGTTTATTAAATATATTTTTCATAAACGTAATTATTTTCATTTTTTTTATTAAACTAATTTTATAAGAATAATTTAGAAAATATTTTAGTTTGGAGTATCTTTTGATTTAAAAAAAGGAATTAACTTTTTGTGATTTTAAAACTCAAAGTTAAGTGTCTTATTGTCCAATGAGTTTGAAGTTTAATTTATACCCAACACTTTAATTAATGATTCTCTCCAATGATTGTACGGATCCAGCGATTACTCCATTCTCAAGTGTTCTGATTGATCCTCACTTATTATACAATTCCTATCATGAACAATTTCGCACGAATTTTTGTTTTCGCTCGACTCTTAGTTCACGGCAAGTGAATTAGGGATTTGGATGAAATTATATTAATCATCTTTCTCCTTTCTTTTTTGTACTCGTATTTTAGAATGACGTAAGAAAATATTACAAAGATATGTTGAGTGTTTATCTTTTATCCACCATCATTTTTAAGAACAAGATATTTAAAAATATATTCGAGACATCACTGGTACATGATATAGAAAAACAGGACATCATGATTGAATCAAGCGACCTTGTAGTAGATTCTCATCCTTAACCAGTTGCTTCTAGAACAAGGACTAGGAGATGACGTGATCGAAGTCGCTATGATTACAGGAATACTTCTATTGATAATCTTATGTAGTTTAAGCTTTTATCTCATAAGAAGAGAAGTAAGATAAAAATCTGTGAGCCTTCTGAGAATATCACAGGACAAGGAGCAAAAGTTGTTCTTGACCAGGTAAAAGAAAAAATTGATATATATGATACGCAAGAAGAGGGAGAGATTATCTCAATTCCCAAAGAAAAATCTGAATAAGAGACCAAGAAGGAGGTTAAAAGAATTATCAAATTTAACAAAATGAGATTATAAGTCATTCCAATAAGTTTGTATTTACATGTCAATTAGTTTGATTTTAATCACAAATTATAATTTCTTTTTGTTTATGATAGTATGTCAAGAAATAATTTAAAACTCTGAAGAAGAAAAAATAAGATGAGAATGTGGGCTACTTGTTAAATATATTGAAAAAAAATTAAAGTATGATAATTTCAACCCCTCATTATATAGTTAATTTAATTTTTCTGTCACAAGTTTAAAAATTCACAGGTTTTAATATTTATTTACCTTATTGAAAATAATTAATTTTTTTTGCAGGCCTACTACAGAAATTATTTGGGAGGAAACACCTTTTTATTTAACTACGACTTCCTTATTATCTCTTGTAAATGCTAATATTTTTATAAAAGGGGAGCTAATTGATATCTATTGTTCGATTCTGTTTAGGGGTCCTCCTCATACAACAACTCTATATATTTTTCAACCAGTTTTACTGTAAGAAATTTAAATTATCAGATAATATATAATGCTTAAATATATTATATTAACTGATTACTTATATATCTCTTTACATAATTGTAGTCAACATCAATATTTTTATGAAAGACTGTCATGACACAAATCATAAAAACTGATATGGCAAAGGGAGGGGTTAGATATATTTCTATACCTATTACCACTGGTTATACACACTTTCACTTGTTGTCTATCGACACAAAAGCAATGACTTTCAATCATTACAACTTTATTGAACATAATAGTAAATCATTGTCAGATTTTGAAGTATTGGTGAGAATACAATATTCTTGTTTATGTTAGTATTACAGTATAAATTATAGTTAATGTTAGTTTTTTCATTTCATTCTTATAGGTATCTAAATTAAAAGAATTTTCTCAAAACT
>JBBUKS010447496.1:0-18216 GCA_038050645.1 Hedychium gardnerianum
TCGAAATAAAGGGACTACCGACACGATGGCGTGAGAATGATCGTCGACAGGCAGGGACTGAGGGAGAGACGACGACGGAAGAGGATGGAATTAGGGTTTACGGTGTAGGGAAAACTGAGGAGAGGAAGATATACAAGGAGATTTGAGGTTTTCGCCCAATCAAATACTGAGGATCGGAGCGAAATTTCTCCCACGCGAGGAAGCGAGAACGGAGAAACGCGGAGACTTGTACACATCAGGTGTCCACGTTGGCGACATGATCGGACATTTAAGGGTTTAGTGCACATGATTGTGCAGGATAAAGTGTGTAGGTTATCAAAGCCCTATATATATATATATATATATTAATTCTAATTAATACTAATAATACCACATTGTAGAAATTATAATTCACAACAACTATGAGTATTTTATTTTTCTACGTTGTAATAATTGTAAATCATAATGATTATAATATAAATAATTTATTTTTGATAAATTTAAAGTGATTTATTCGATTTTATAAAAAAATCTTATTAATTATTGAAATAAATTAAAAAAATACTCACGACGAACGATCTAGAAGTGAGCTTCCTTTAATTAGCTGTTTTATTTTAAAAAAATCTATAAATATATTAAGATCAAATTATAAGTATGATAAAAAGTGAAACGCTCAATTTAATATTTCATCCATCCATTTCAAAATTAATATAAAAAAATAAATTATAATAATTATTAATCTAAATAATAATTAATGGATAAAAAAATAAAAACTTAATTACTAATAAAGATATGCATTCATTTGCTCAAATTACAAATACTCGAATGATTTATTGTATTATAATCTCATAAATAATTAATATTATATTGTAATAACCAGTAGTTGTAACGTAGATAATTTATTTTTTTATTGATATAGATTAATATTATACGACAGTAGTTATATAATCAGTTGTTATATAGTTATATGCGATAGTTGTTATATTATTGAAAATAATATATATATATATATATATATATATATTTTAAAAATAAATTGGGATAAAATAGATCGCTATTTTACAATTTTAATATTAAATAAAAAAAGATGTCTTTTCGACAATCATAAAAAATTTATTTTTGTCCGTATTGTTTCACTGTTTCCTTTTGAACACCCGATCATCCACTCGGATCGCTGTCGTGACCAATACGAGTAACCACACCGCATCACACGGAACATCAAAAAGAGACAACTAGGATGACAATAGAACGAGAATTCATTTTCACTCCCGAATTATATTTTTATTTTCATTCTCATTTCATTTCCGATTTTTTTAATTAAGGAATCCCACCTCGGTCCTATCCTATGAAGATTAAATCTCTATTTCTATTTCTATTTTCATCCTCACTTTTTATTGTTAAGAATTTTTATTTTTCTTCTAATATTTATCGTACTAATAAAAAAATTTCATTTTCATTCTCATCTCCGTCTTTATTTCCGTTCTTATCTTTATCTCTATCCTCGTTCTCAAGGGATGGATTCAAAAATAAAAATAACATTTCTATACTCATTTAAAAAATCTTTAAATTCAAATTCATATCCGAATTCACTCCGTTTCGAATTTTCCTCGCGTAATACCGAACCCTGGGAAAAAATTATCATTCCTAAAAACAACGAACTCTCTGACACGTGTACAGCGAATCCCCTCGCGTCGTCGCGCACCGGGCGGTAAAGCGTATGCCAAACGCAAGTGTCTACGTGGCGATATCTAAACCGTTCGATCGACAAATCCAACGTGATTGCTTTTTACTTGAGACATACGCGGTCGTCTCAACTGGGACCCACATTCCGTTCGACTAAAATGGCAGATAAATAGTTGGCATCATGAAAATTGATACCTCGCTTATTATATACGATTATATGTACAAATAGACGTAGGAAATATATATACCGGCTCGCTTTCTTGGTTCGTTCCTCGCTTTTCCGCCTCTCCTTTCTTTGTTTTCTAAGAAAACTCGAGGAGCGAGGGCGGACCAAATCGTTGCCCCCGTTCTTCTCGTCGATTGCTGAAGCCGATCTCCGACCTCTTTCTGCCGGAGATGAAGATTTAGGGTTCTTCGACCTGGCCGGCGAAGATGCCCAGTGGTGAGTTCGAGCTCGAGGATCACAAGTCCCTAATTCGTCCTTCTCCCTTGCCGACTGGGCCAGATCTGGAATCCCAGGGTCCAGATTTGGTCGGGACATCGGCGGTCGGCACGGGGAGTCCGTCATCGGCGAGGAAGAGCGGGATCGGAGATCTTATTCGGCACCTGGATCGGGGTCTCTCTAACCGGAGTCTGGGTCGGCGGCATGTGGATCGGACTGGCTTGTCACCGCGGTCAGATGGAAGGTCGCACGACCCTCTCGGGGACGGGGCGCCTCCTGAGTGGGCGCTGCTGCTTATAGGGTGCCTCCTTGGCCTTGCCACCGGAATTTGTGTTGCCGCATTTAATCGAGGGGTGAGTACTTGACTTGCCGTTACCTTGATGATTTTCAATGACTAATTGTTATTCCCTTATGCCGTAATGAGTGACGTCTTTTCTCTATGGTATTTTATTCTACTGTCATGGACCCGGGTTCTATGCCCTTTTTTTTTTGGGGTTATATGAAAATGATGCATCTAAAAGTTTTTCTTCTTCTTTCTTCAAAATGTTAATCATAGATCAGAACAATGTGTAAGAACTAAAAAAATCATGCCAGATCTGATGTTCCTCAATTGATGACCTTTTTTCACTATCTCGATTAATGACCTTTGATGGTAATCAGTGTTTTACATGAAATTCAACTAATTTTGTCAATTGAATTTTCATTGCTATCTAATTTGACAACAAAACTACAAAAATATGTTCGAGAGTTATCTAGGAAAGAAGATCACTAAGGAAACATTCTTGCGGCTAATGATTTATCAATTATCCTTTTCTCAGAAACATCCACAAATCACAGTATTCTGCATGCCTCTTAGATTCGCATCAATATTCATTGTCAAATCATAATTGTGATTGTTTTTTCCCAGAGATGTCATGAAATCGTCTCCAAAGAGGAAGAACCTTGATATAAACATAGGGTAGCAATCTTAGCTTCCCCTAAATCTTCATAATTAATCTATGTGTCTCCCAATGATTTAGATCTTCTTCTTGAATATTATCACTCTTTTAAGTTGTATGCAAGGCTATATCACCAGTAATTAGATTGCCCTAGTGCAATTAATAAATAATTCAAACATTTGAAGTTGATAAAGTAATGCTTCTTTAAATAGGTACATGTGATACATGAGTGGGCATGGGCAGGTACACCAAACGAGGGTGCTGCTTGGCTGCGCCTACAGAGGCTGGCTGATACTTGGCATAGAATACTGCTGATTCCAGTAACTGGAGGAGTTGTTGTCGGAATGATGCATGGTCTACTTGAAATATTTGAGCAGATAAACCAGTCAAGATCATCACAAAGACAAGGTCTCGACTTGCTGGCAGCCATCTTTCCAACAATAAAAGCCATCCAGGCTGCTGTTACTCTGGGTACTGGCTGTTCTTTAGGCCCTGAGGGGCCCAGCGTAGATATTGGTAAGTCATGTGCAAATGGGTGTTCAGAAATGATGGAGAACAATAGAGAACGTAGGATTGCTCTTGTTGCAGCTGGTGCTGCTGCTGGAATTGCTTCAGGTACAGACTAGAAACTTTGGGACTGTTTTATATGATGTATCTAGTTTTTCTCTTTGGCACTGAAGATCTAGTGGTCACATTTTAAGCTGAAACAATTCAGAAAGGGGACACATTTTTATGTTGGAGGGCACCAATGAAACAAATTTGCATCAAGATTAACTATTTTGTTTGCATTATTTTATCTTCAACTAATTGTCCCTACTTAACATATAGCTACATATCTGCTTTCCTTGAGACCTTGAACTTTACACAATTAACATTATGTTGATTAATAATTTAGTTGTTTGTCATATTGCTGAAAACATGGAAACACTTCTTGACATCTTTTGTGGATATTCAGGTTTCAATGCTGCTGTCGCTGGATGTTTTTTTGCCATTGAAACTGTACTGAGGCCACTTCGAGCAGAAAATTCACCACCATTTACCACTGCTATGATAATATTGGCGTCTGTTATTTCATCTACAGTGTCAAACGTTTTGCTTGGAGAGAAGCCAGCTTTTATTGTCCCAGCATATGAACTGAAATCTGCTGCTGGTATTTTTGATTACTCTAGATCAATTCGATGTTGCTAGGCAAATTTATTGTTGTAGTTGTGGAAACTCCAATTATTGCTGTGGTCACTATGATGTTATGACCTTTTTTGATACATGGACAATTAGTTTGATTGTATTCACATTTTGTTAATAAAGAAAAATATAAGAATATTGACATGTTGAAATACAGAGATACTTTACGTTCATATTTTCTAACTTTGTTGTTCTTCCTTCTGATCCATTGTCATTTACCTCTCATGCATTTGGCCACTATAAACATTCTTTAAGAATTCTATCTTATGCTTCACCTAGGTTTCACATAAAAGCAAAGCAAGAAGCAATCCATCCTGTTATAATAGAACCACAAAAGTTAGTTGACGATTGAATCCTCAATTGCTCTTTCAATACAATGCCCTAATTGGTCAAGTCTATTCGGTTCCCAATGATGTATTTATGTTTGTCTTAGGATCCTAGTAATTCTACATGTGACTTCTGGATATTTTAGTCGGAAAACTGTTTGTTCTTAAGAGGGTAGAGTCAGGTTTCTTAAGAAGGCACAAACAACTTAATTCTACCTGTTTCCAGCTCATGAGTCAAAAATAGTTTTTGTAGAATTAATCAAGCAGATTCAGAGTGGTAGAGATTTTCTTCTTTCGTGCCAATATTGACATTGCATAACTGAGATGGTATAACACACTCCTTACAGTGGGTGCATTCTGAATGAGTTCTCAGTATGTTCATGAAATTGTTTGAAAGAATGTTTGTAGTATTGTGCATAATTATTTTCTAAAGAAGAAGAATTAACTTTATCTTTGTTCTTCACTCTTGTGTTATTGTCATCTAGACTTGCCTTGTTCCCCTTGTTGCTTCTTTTTCTAAATATCACATGGAAGTATTTCATCTTGTAGTTTTATGAGGATCAAGACATAATTTCCATGTAAGAACATGTTGATTATACTTAGATATTACTTGAGTCTTCTGAGGAAGAAGTCATTTTGATAGTTCTATAAATTGACGTGAAACTAAATTGTCTACAAGATGATGTTTGTTTGGTTAAAGACAAAGTGCATAACCCGATTTCAGTGCCTTTATTTCACTACTTTTTTCTATGCAGAACTACCTTTATATCTCATCTTGGGCATGCTTTGTGGGGCCGTGAGTGTGGCTTTCTCTCGCCTAGTAGTTTGGTTTACAAAGTTTTTTGAGTTTATAAAGGACCAGTTTGCTCTTCCAGCTGTTATGTTACCTGCTTTAGGTGGTTTAGGAGCAGGCATGATAGCTCTCAAGTACCCTGGAATTCTATACTGGGGTTTCACAAATGTTGAAGAAATTTTACATACTGGAAAGAGTGCTTCAGCACCAGGAATATGGCTTTTAACTCAACTAGTTTGTGCAAAAGTAGTAGCTACTGCTATTTGCAAGGGTTCTGGACTTGTAGGTGGCCTTTATGCACCAAGCTTGATGATAGGTGCTGCCCTTGGTGCAGTTTTTGGAGGCTCAGCTGCAGAACTTATAAATTCAGCAATTCCAGGAAATGGTGCTGTTGCTCAGCCCCAGGCTTATGCATTAGTAAGTGTCGTTACATTCTTTGAAAATCCAAGGAGATTCATAATTCCTGTTCATTATTTAAAACTGATATCATACAGGTTGGAATGGCTGCTACACTGGCTTCAGTTTGTTCAGTTCCATTAACCTCAGTACTGTTGCTCTTTGAGTTAACAAAGGATTACAGAATATTGCTTCCACTCATGGTAAATTAACGGATTTGTTTTGACCAAGATACTAGCAATGAGATACTGTTTCTTTATCAAGTTTTTTAATAACTTGTGGCATTTTCTATATTCTAGCGTTTATTGTTCATCCCATTTTCCTCTCAGGATACAATGGCATTCTGAGTTATTTTCTTCAAACATTTCTATTTGTTTTCACTTGCAAAGAATTTTCTTTACTTCTATAAGTGTATTGCCGCTAATTTATGATATCATGTGGTCCAATTTTTTCCTGAAGAAACAATCTCTTGTACTAAATTTGATTCTCTTCTACGTACTCATTACAGTACTATTCAACATGTTCCTAGTTTTGTATCTTTACTTAGTTCTTATGCTTTAGATAGGAATGTTTCTGTCTTTATAGCATTAATTACTTATAATTTTTAATAGGGTGCAGTTGGTCTAGCTATATGGGTTCCTTCTGTAGCAAACCAGCCAAAGGACAATGAATTAACAGAGGCAAGGTCTCCTAAACGTGGATATTCTTCTTTATTATCTACTGAAGACAAGAATGAAATGAACTGGAGGCAACATGATGATGGAGGTGATCTTGAACTTTCTCAACTGGAAACTGACATTCACCGCTATGGCACTATCAACAATGAAGTGCTGCTAGATGACCTTAAGGTATGAATTTATTGGTAGTGGCGAATGTAATGAGTGAACTTTCTTACTAGCCCAACAAGTGTTTCTTAATTTGTTTGGCTTCACATAAACATTTATTTTCTCCTTCAGGTTTCTTTAGCCATGTCAAAGGCCCATGTTAAAGTTCATACAACTACTATACTAAAGGACGCCATTGTGCTTATGCATGACAAACAACAAACCTGTGTTCTTATCATTGATCATGAAGACTTTCTTGAGGGCATTCTCACACTTGGCGACATTCGGAGGAAAGGGTTTGAAACAAGTGGAGAGCTTCCTGGTACTCCCAGAGGAGATACAGCAGTCTCAGATGTATGCACTCTAGGATTATGATGTTATCTTTGAACAATTTATGTAAACATAATCTTGGTAACCAACAATCTGCCCTGGCATTGCCTAAGAGTTGTTATGCTCTAATTAAGTTATTGATTCCCAACTTGGCTTTTTTCATGGGCAATAGATAATCTCCTTTCTTATAATAAGAGCTAACATCATTTAGAAAATACCTTTTTTTCCATTGAACCATAAAGTGAGTCATTTTGCAGGTGAATGTTTACACAGTTTCATCCTGCTTTAGTAGAGGGTTTCGACACCGGGGTATAGAAACTGGGTTGTTAACCTGTTTTCCGGACACAGATTTGACAACTGCAAAGCAGCTTATGGAGGCTAAGGGAATTAAGCAATTGCCGGTGGTCAAGCGTGGTGGGGTACGCAGCAATAATGGGAAGCGCAGAATTGTTGGCCTTCTCTATTATGATTCAATTGGAAATTGTCTTCGGTTAGTTGTTACAAGTCTTTTTATTTAATCAGCTTTTGTTTTTTCTATTTATTGACTCGATTGTGAAGTGTTATGTAAAGTATTAACTCGAGAACTGCAGGTATTGTAGTTTTACTAGATGAGACATTTTCCTGAACAGAGTAGTTAGAACACATTATAGTTTTTTTAGTATGTTCTCTCAGATATATGCATTTTTATATGCTTCATATTCCTTGGACAATTATAGTTCTTTTGAAGATTGCAAAATAATCCGTTGGCTTTCTTTTCTGTCTATTTCACTGAAAGCCTCATCTCCATTGTCTCAAATAAATCCTTGGTCCATAAATCCTTTGGAGTTTGGATTTATTCATTGCTAAGATGCTAAATTACCCTGGATTGTCTCGCTGGACTGCGTTACATTTTCAAATGCATTAAGCTAATCTGGATTGGTTTGCTAGATTGTTTTTGAATATCTTCTACATGCATTTCCTTACCAATCATTTTCTGTGGTTTTCAGAGAGGAGGTAGATCGTTGGAAGGCTATCTATCAGCAAAGAAAACACATTCAAGAGAGCATCACGAATGGTCATTGACAATAAGCTGAATAGTGGTTGATATGTTTCAGAGTTGCCTTGACTTCAAGAGGATGCAGTAGTCGAGCTGATACCTGCTCATCGACATCCTGCCCTTTGCAAGGCAGTCGTATTTTCCTGGACATGAGCCTCCCAGCGTACACTGAACTCCATACATGGATACTGTGCTGATGCTGGTAAGAAGCATACCACAAATAGGGCAGTTTGGTGCTCTTAGATTTGATTCTGAAGTTTATTTTACAAGTTGCACAAGAACAATTTTATGAATTGTTTAGGCTAGAGAATCCCTGTATAGGCGAATGCTAATTGTCTATGCATATGCCATTCTGTAATATTATCTTTTTATAGCACAGCAAGTTCCAGGTGGTATATTAGTCTGTAACTGATTTTTCCGCAAATGTTGTTTATGCACAATTTTTCTAAGAAATATTATTTCATCAGTCAATCTTTTCTGCTCGATTGGCAATCGAAGTTGAATCGATTCTTTGATATCTTTAAGTGAATGTTATTCAGGCTTCTCTATTAATGAGGATTTGGATGTGAGTCAACCAACCCTTGAGGCCCTTATAAACTCTGCTGAAACCTCAATGTGATTTAACTCTGCATCTAATTGTTTGTTTTCTGTTCGCTTATACAATTAATTATTAATATATTTGCCTATATTTTTAAATTGCCCATCTTTTTAGATCGCACTTAATTATCCAATCAATTCCACAAATTTAGATTTAAATCAAAATTTCCTAACATATCATCTGTCTATATAAAGACTTGTGTGAAGTATTAAAAGAGAGCACAGAAGCCTATCAGAATTTTCCATATTTTGACAAATCCTTGTCTAAAAGCCGAAGCATATCAAGAACAATTCCAAAGAGAGTTCTCTTCATTTATCAAATTTCATCATGAAAGAATTGAGTGCCGAAGGGGGAATGATATCATTTCTTGAAAGAGGTTGTGTATTGGACTACTTTCTAATCCATCGTTTTAGACCGTTAGCAAAACATTACATCGCATTTAATTTGGTTGTGAAGGTAACTAACTCTATAAATTACACTATCCACTTAATTTATCTCTATTTTAAAATGTTAAATAAATTTTAAATAATAAAAAATACTCTAAACTTTTAAATTAATATGCCATAACAATATTTAAATTTTAAATGTTTTTTAAAAATAAGATATAGGAGTGAATTGACACTCTGACATGATGCAGTGGTATGATTTTGTAAGCCCTCAAGATCAAGATTCGAATTGACAAATATTACAGAGTCTGAATGCTCATAAATTATACTTCGAATTTAATCCGATGGGCGAAACAGAAAAAACCAACTACCTATTGTCAAAAAATATGATTTTACAAATGTGAGGGAGAATATGTAATTTTACCAAACCTGAAGGTGAAAAAAAATGAAAAGGTTAGGGGCGAGAGCGTAATCTTCTGGACCTACACATTCAGTGCATTTCTCTTAATCCAGCTTCCCTCTCTTTGAACGTCTTTGGCACACCTCAACGACGTTTATGGCCAGGCAGTTCATTCGGCCTCCTATACTTCTCTTCCATTCCTCATCTAGAATCAGGCCGATGATGGTTGCATGCAGAATATTTTGAATAAGGATCGACTATCGACGAGTGCTCATCACTCCTTTGATAATCTTGATGTTCAAGGAGTGAATGATCTTTCTTATTATCCTCTTCCTCACTTTCAATTTCCCTTTCAGAGTTGAAGTATACCTGGGAGGATGTCAATCTTTCTCGGTATATTTATGTTGGTAAGGTTCAGATCACTTTTTTCTTTTCCTTTCTGCACCGTCGTGTCAGTAGCCTCCTCTGTATCTGAATGAACTCTTGATGATCGTTTGTTACGGTTAGATTTTCCTTCATTCTTCATCCATGTGTGAATATCTCTTTTCTCTTCCTGGTCAGAATGATGTCTCCACGAGTGCTTCTCAGACTTACTGTGCTGCTTTTTCTTTCCTCATATCTCCTAAACTTGTTTCTTGTTTTTCTCAGCTTCTGCCTGTGAAGTCAAACGAACGTTTTGCCTTTTGCCACCAAAATGATTTGACATCCGACCGTTTTGTCTTTTGCCACCAAGATGCCTTTTGCCACCAAGATGGTTTGACATCCTTATGGCGAAAAACATCAAATCTAATATAAGAAAAATGAATTTACAATGGCAAGCAACTCTATAGAAAAGAATTCTACAACTAGAAAGGAAAATTTAGCTAATATCCCAATGCCGAAGGGATTTAATACTGCAACTTCATGAAAAGAAACAAAACAAATCAGTGAGCATGGAGAAAAAAGTTACGGAAAAGATCCTTTGGAAAATTGTTGTTAGGCAAAAATCAAAAGGAAGCCCCTAATTATCAAAATAGTCATAAGGGCATCCCTTTATATATAAAAAACTGAAAAGAAAAAAAAAACCACCCCATTATATTTCTCATACCAAAAATAATCTTATTCGAGCACTGTTGTAATAGACATGCAAAAAAAAAAAAAAAAAAACAATATCTATACATAAAATAAGTTTATACCGAAAAAAGAAACTATTTATCAATTTGGACAAAATAGTTTGAACTTAATCAAAATCGGGTCAAAATTATCATAATATTACTGTAACAACTATTAAATGGCTGCTAGAATTGTAATAGACACTTAATTGACTGCTACAACGTTGTAGCAGCCATTTAATGATTGCCATTAATGAGCTGTTACAATATTACGATCATTTTGAATCAATAACAAAAACTAACAAATGTCACCTTAATGTATTACAATTAAAAAAAATAATTAAGATACTAATGCATAACTTAGTTATGAGAGAATAAAAATATGAATTCTAATTAAATAAGTAAATATTTTTATTGATTAAAAACTTCAGAAAAATATTATGTAATTATTAAGTTAAATTTATTAGAAAAAATATTGTTAAACTCAAAGTGCTTCATGATCAAATCCTTGACAAGGTGCTCCTTCAAATACTGCGACTACAAACCACAACAGACAAATTGATCATAAGATGCATGCTTAGAACTACAGAATTAGTGCCAAATAACTTCTTAAGTGAATGAAAAATAGAAATGGGATACGTATAACTAAGGTTTGAGTACAGAATGATGCATTATTGCAGGCATGTGGAGTGATTGATAGAAAAATGAACTTGAAGATGACCTAATATTTTGACAAAATATAGTTAGATTTATTAGAAAAATATCAACTGCAAACCACAATAGACAAATTGATCAGCTTAGAGTTGTTGCAAAATAATTTCTTAAGAGAATGAAAAATAAAAATAGAAAACGTACAACTAATGATCCGAGTACCGACTCTAAGCCTGTCAAGATTTTTTTTTTATATTTTTAATAAAAAGGGTATTTTGAAAAAGAAATGCGCCATTTGATAAATATAAAAATTCAGAATGATGCATTATAGTAAACTTGATTGAGAGTGAAAGATAGTTTTCAAATGTTGCAGTAACTCTAAGCCTGTCCCAGCAGAAGGCTTGAAACAAGCATGGGAGAACTGCAGTCTTGTTTTTGCCAACGATCATCCAAAGTTCACCATGTAAATATGGTGACTTCGACCTGCAAGTTGGCTCTAAAAAAACAGTCCAGAAACAATTTGAAATAGAACAGAAATGGACCTTTTAAACGACACAAAATAGAGGGGGGAAAGTTTTGGTATTTTGTAAATGTAAGAATCAAGAACTCTAATCGTCTGGCTCTTGATGCAGCAATTGAAGTTAAATAATGAGAAGAAATGAACCTCCGAAGCCCTTGGCCGCGAGTACCAAGATCGTTGACGACGCGAGCCTTCTCCATCCGTAATCGACTGATAATGATAGAGAGAAGAGGGGTGCCGAAGACCTGATCTCCGTGCAGGCCTCGAGCTTGGTCTTGTTCATGCCAGAGCTACGAAAACGCATCAAAGAGGGGCGGATATGATGCAAATCGAGATGTCGGCTCACATGGGAGGAGTTGCTGATGAGCTCGCGGAGGAAGATCTCCTTGTTGGAGTAGAGAGTGTCGGTGATGAGCTGATCGATCTCCGCCTGGAATGCGAGGGTTTCCGTCTCGGCCGCCGGCGATGGAGGTTTTATGTCTAGGGCTTTGGGATAAGATTTAAGACAGTGAGAAGCACTTGCCGTACTGTTCCACGTGGAGGGATATGGCAGACAAAACCATTTTTTTTATCAATTTTTTTTGTTGATGCTCCAGTGAGCCGTTGGGCTACAGTATATTATAATAGAAAGATATTAAATTATTATTTAAATATTTACTATTCATTATAATATATTTATAAAAAAAAATTAAAATAAAATATATGAGATGAAATGTTAAATTTTGTTTGTCTCGAATATTTCTCAATTTACTCTAATAAATAATAATAAAATTTAATAAATAATAATAAACTTTAATAAATAATAATAATATTTTATAAAATTGAATTGATAGTCTCAAATTGAATATTATTAATTAATATTTTTTATTGTTTAAAAAATATTTTATCTATTATTAAAACAAATTTAAAAATATAAATATTTCTAACCATTGAGAAGTTTTAAAATTTATCATCTCACTAAATAAATAAAATGTATAATACATCATAATTAAAAATCAAATTTTAAATGTGAAAATAATTTTAGAAATGGTTAAAATTAGAAGTTTAGAGCCTTTAGTTGACTAATAGATTAGCCGACTACCATTGATAACCTTTGCTTTAGTCCATTATAAATTGAGTTAGTTGGGCAATCGACTCAAATCAATTGGTCGAACAAATGTTTTTTGTATTCAGGATGGCCAAGTGAACAATTGATAGGTTAGTTGACTAATGACACAGTAGTCAATTAATAGTCACTAACAATCAACTAATGCTCAAGATAACACAAAGAGTTACTATTATAATAGATAGATTGATTGATTAACGATTATTGAGAGTAGTCATTTGATGATTAACATTAGTCGCGACTGAAGTGACTATTGTACAATATTTGATTGACTCATGGAAGTTAGCAATCTACATGATGATATTTAGGATTTAGGGCATCTAGTAGTTTGAAGTTGATTGATCAACAAAGAAGCTTAATTTCAAAGACTAAATTCAAACTTGAAGTTTTGGCTATAAATAGAGGCTTATGAGCTCAAAATAAGATGTGATAAAATCTTAAGTTTCATTCTCTTGTAAATCTCGTGTGCTTCATTTTCATGTTTTTAAAAGATATTTTGCAAGAGCTTTATCCATTATTAAGTAAAAAATAAAATCATCATCTTAACAACCATTCTAAAATGATCATATATTCTCTAAAAGAGAATAAATTATAAAAAATATTTATTCTAACACGACAATCCTTTTATACTACTGATTAGATGACAAGAAGGAGAAAGACTAGAAGTACATTCGAGAAGAATGATTCATCTAAACACCGTATATGGATATTTTAGTTGTGTTTATTGTTTTATGCTTTTCTCTTGTATAATTTATTTGTAAAAAACAAAAAGAAATTGTGAAAGAAACCATTTATCTCCTTTACCTTTCCTATTAATCTAATAATAACAAGCTTTAGTATTATGTAAATGGAGATGAAATAAAAATAACTAATAATAATAATAGTGTAAATTTAGAAAGAAAAAAAAAGAAGTTCATCAAGGAGATATAATGAAATTGGCAAAAATTAAAAGGATCCTCGTAATTATTATTTTGTCAAAAAAATATCCCTCTTTCAAAAGAAAATTAAAACAACCCCCTACTGTATTTTTATCCATAGAATACTTGTATTCCAAAGTTATTATATGCATAGTTGCTAAAACGTATTAAAGTAAATTATTTTTTAATTTAACTTAGTAAAAAATATATACATAAAGCATTTTTATAAAAAATAAATAGTCAAAATTATTTAAATTCTATCAAAATCACTTCAATAAGATCAAATTTAAATAATTTTAATAGTTGAATTTTGACTATATTAAAGTGATTTTGATAAGAATAAATTTTAACTAAGTTGTAAAAAAATTTATATAAAAATATTTTATTTTAAGTATTTTTAGTTAAGTTAAATTGATTTTATTTTAATAATTAAGAAGCCCTTTTAATTTTTTTCCTAATAAAATTAAAAAGTTATATGGATGAGATATATATAGATTAGAAAACGACCAATTCAATTGTTTAAAAATAAATATATTGATTAATTAAAAAATATATAAAATTGAGACACTTTTTAATGAAAAATAAATATATTGACTAATTCAACTTTTTAACAACGTTTTAGCAAGCGCACCCAAAATTTTGAAATTCTCATAAGGTGCAATTAGTTTCATTTTTCTCATAGAGGGCATTTAATTTCAAAAATACCCGTTCCACTAAAGTCCTAAATTAAAGCATCACCCCTTTACTGTTGATTAGTTAAAATATCATCATCGTGTTGATTGTGTCAAAACATCACTATATTAATATTGATTTCTTAAGCATTATCACATTAATACTGATTTTATTAATACATCACCATCTTGATGATTCAAAGATGAAATATCAAGTATTGATGGCTGATAGAAAATTTTCATAAATCAAATCAACCATCTTTAGAATTAATTAATTTAAAAAATTAAATATCTGAATTATCAAAAAAAATAATATTAAGAGATTTGATTCAATATATTTTTTTCGCTCTACTAGTCTCACTACACAAAAAAAAAAATCTGATCACAATCTTTATCAATTTAGAGAAATTATTTAATAAATTCAACCTTCTTTATTTTGGTGTAGTATCATATCTTGACTTAAACATCCTCATATTTACTCTATCACTATACTAATAGCTTCCTTACACCCTCTTGATGTTGTCCATGCTAAAATTATAAAATTTTAGAAGTATTTAAGTCGTCAATAAATTTTAACCGAAACTCATTGATAGATCTAAATAAATCAATTTCAGTCCAAAATTTATTCAATATGTTTCTTTCACTCTCTTGAGTTTCATCATGCTCAAAAACTTTTGATTAATGATCTCTATTAGTTTGGAAAAATTATTTTAATTTTTTTTTTTTTACTTTTGGCATAGTATCATATCTAAATCTAATCATCTCTAATTTACTCTAAGACATCACTAATAGCTTTGTTATACTTTTTTTGATTTTATTCATGCTAAAGTTTTAAATTTTCAAAAAATCTAAGCCATCAATGCATTTTGCTAGGGTCAAAAGTAAAAAAAAGCTAAAGTTTTAAAATAATTTCTCTAAATTGATAGAGGTTATGAGTCAAGTGTTTTTGAATATGGTGAGACTCGAGAGAGTAAAAAAAAACCTATTGTACTAAATCTCTTGATATTCCATCTTGATTGAGATCATCAAGGTGGTGTTACTTTGAAGAAACAACACTAAAATGATGATATTTTGAGGAAATTAATACCAAGTAGTGATGTTTTGATAAATCAACACCAAAGTGAAGATATTTTAATGAAATCAATACCAAGGTTGATTTTTTTTTTAAATCTCTAACTAATAGGGATCATGAATTAATTTTTTTTTTTAACACGGTGAGACCAGAGTAAAAGAAATATATTGAATAAAGTTTGAATTAAAATTTATTTATCTAGATTTATTAATGAATTTTCATTAAAATTCATTGATGACTTAGATGTTTTTAAAATTTTGAAACTTTAGCATTAATAAGATCAAGAGAGTATAAGGATACTATTGATGATGTCGGAGAGTAAATCAAAAATATCTAGATCCAAATATGATATTGTGTCCCTTCATTAGCGTATTTCAATTTATTTTAATGATCGATGGAATTTTTTTATAAGACTAAATCGATCATCTTTAGGATTAATTCGTTCGAAGAATTTGATATCTGAATTAATAGGATACCGTGTCAAAAGAAAAAAGACTATTTTTTAAAAAATAATTCTGCTAAACTAATAGTAGTCATGAATTAAGGATTGTTTTTAACATGGTTAGACACAGGAGAGTAAAAAAAAAATATTGAATAAAGTTTGAACTGAAATTTAATTATATATATAAGTTGAGTTTTGACTCACTGATTTATATGTTTTTGAAATTTAGTATGAATAAGATCAAGAGTGTAAGAAAGTTATTGGTGTCATCCTAAAAAATCAGAGGTGTTAAAATTTAGATATGATGCTGTGTCAAAAATTAAAAAAAAAAATATTTTTTTTAAAATTAATTTATTTAAACTGATAAAGATTATAAATTAAAAGTTTTGAACTAGGAGAGTGAAATGAATTTATTAGATCAAATTTGTTGATATTTCATCTTTGGATTACCAAGTTGATGATGCTACAATGAAAATAACATCAAAGTGGTGATGTTTTGACGAAAATCAATATTAATATGATGATGTTTTGAAAAAATCAACACCAAGATGATAATGTTTTTAAGAAATCAATACTAAAATAATGATTCTTTAACAAAATCAACATCAAGATGATTATATTTTAATGAAATCAATACCAAAGTGACGATGCTTTAATCGAAATAACACCAAGATGGTATGATGTTTTAACGAAATCAATATTAAAATGATGCTATTTTAACCATCATAGCAAAAAATAATTACGTTTACCTCAGACATCCCTTGTAGTCCATCCCCACGGGTGCTCGTCAATTTTCTCTTATAATTAACTATTAAAAAATAAAAATAATTAATTACTTTTATTAACATTTTTTAATTTTTTATAAACCTTCTATTGTATTTTTATTTTTTTATTTTATTTTTATTAAAATTCTAAAATAAAAAAAAATAGGAGATGGTCATGAATTTAACGACGTACATTTAAAAAAAATGAATTTTTTAAATATCAATCACTTTTATACGAAACTCTTTGATAAAATAATTAAGTTTTTATTTTTTATTCAATTCGATTCAATTTAAATAAAAATAATAATTTATTTTAATTTAGGATTGAGTATTTATGAAATTAAGAAAAATAAAATTACGATGTGCTTTTTAGAATTTCATATCTTTGAGTCTCTTTGGTAAAACGTCGTTTTAAAAATAACAACCTATCTGCTCGGTAAATCGAACACATGTTGCACGTTAAGTCTCCGCTGAAGGCCCAAACACGCCAGCCACCTTTAAATCGGCCTCCGTACCGTGACCTTGCTCGATGCCACGACTTAAATCACTACCTAATTCACATGAATGATTATTTGGATCAAAAATCCTCACTAGTAGTCACTGTACGGGTTAGCAAGATTAGTCTTCGTGATTTACCTCCTTCGTGTTGGTCTTGGGATGGACTGGCGGGGACGCTGGGGCGAGCGTTTCGCCTTTTTACCACAATGATTATTTGGATCAAATAACATCAAATCTAAAATAATTAATTTAATTTTATATTTTTTTTTATCGATTATCAAAAATAAATTAAAAAATATTAATAAAAATTCATCCAAATTATCAATATTTTAGATTCATTTTTTATTAATTTTTTTATACAATACATTTGATATTTAAATTTTAGATTCTTAATTATTCATTAGAGTATCTAACTATTATATTATTATCCCGAAGGTAAATCACTGCCCAATTCATTGTCTTAAGTGGGGATGATAATATGTCTAATTTGAGTGAGTTCATATTCTATCTCTATTAATTATATTTATTGGACGATCTACCATGAATACTTTTAAATTTATCTTAATAATTAATAGAAAAAATTTCATAAAATTAAATCAATCACACTAAGATTAATTGAATATATCATTTTTTTTCTTCTATATATTATATTGATCTTCATCATCATTCCCTTTGAATATTCAACTTACCTCTCATTTCATTTTTATATCTATATCTGTCGAAGGATGAATATTCATTTTCTTTCTTATATCTATAAGAAAAATTAAATATCTTTTATATTAATTTTATTTTATTTTATTCAATTAATATCATTCAACAAAATAAAAGTATATTAAATTAATATCATATAAAAAATATATAATTTAATAAAAATAAAATAAATACTCATAGATTATGAAAGGAGAAGTCAAGAAAAAAAAAACAAGAGAAGATTAAATTTATTATTTTTAAATTAGTAAATTTATATATATATAATTTAATCAAATCAAATATGATTAATTTTATTAGGCTCATTTTCATACTCATATCCAAAAATCTCTATATCCATTCAAATGGATCGGATATCAACGCCTTCTCGAACATTTTATTTTTTCTTTTCTTTTCTTTTTTGTTAAACGAAAAATTTAGTTTCCGTTTTAATCTAAAATGTTTTTTTAAATATAAATATCGAC
>JBBUKS010447714.1:0-18214 GCA_038050645.1 Hedychium gardnerianum
AGCACAGGAGCTAATGAGGAATTACACAAGAAAGAGGATCTCTCCTAGGAGCACTTTAAAGGTGGACCTTCAGAAGATATTTGATATTGTCCACTGGGATTTCTTGATGGACGTGCTCACCCCCCACTTACATAGCCTGGATACAGGAGTGTGTCACCATTATAAGTTTTTCTCTATCCATCAATGAAGGCATGTATGGTCACTTTAGAGGTGCTAGAGGACTACGACAGGGTGACCCCCTCTCCTCCTATCTGTTTGGAATATGTATGGAGTACCTGGCATGAATGTTGAGCCAACAAACGAGAGGGGCAGAATTCCGGTTCCACCTCAAGTGCCATGAACTAAGAATAACACACATTGCATATGCAGACGACCTTTTTATCTTTTCTATGGGAGACACACCATCCATCAACATCCTCATGGTATGTTTAGGAAAATTTGGGATGATGGCGAGCTTGAGGCCAAATTTGAATAAATTTTGCATCTACATGGCAGGAGTGGAGGAGAGTAGACGGTAGGAGTTCCTCACTATCATAGGATTTCAAGAAGGAAGAATGCCTTATAGATATTTGGGAATCCCTCTGGCATATGAGAAGCTGAAGATTGCATATTATGGCCCATTAATTGATACATTGAACACAAAGATAAATATATGAACAAAGAACACACTTTCTTATGTCGGGAAGGCGCAGTTAATCCCAGTCAATTTTGCAAGGGGTCGAATGTTATTGGATGTCAATCCTGCCGATACCAGTTGGAGTAGTGGAGAAATCCACAGTGTGTGCTGAAACTCCTTATGGACAACGAAACACCCCCACCCCCATAGCTTGGTCTGAGCTGTGCAAACATAAGGAGGAAGGTGGGTTGGGGTTCAGGGAGTTTTTTGTGATCGCAAAGTACCTCTAAAACTTAAAGGAAAGTTTTACAAAATGACAGTTAGACCTGCTATGTTATATGAAGCTGAATGTTGAGCTATGACTCGAGCACATGAGCAAAAAATGAGAGTTACATAGATGAGCTATGTTATACGGCCGCGTAGCTCGCGGGATGGAGAGAGGAGGAACTCAGGCATGGGGTGAACTTTGCAGCGGCATGAGTCACATGCATTGAACAACTCCTTCGATGTTTCAGATTGAGTGGTCCAAGCAGCTGCTCCATTCCAAACCATCCATCCATCCATTTCAAGTCAAGATCTACCGAGAATATCTGTTTTGTTTCTCTCTACAACAAACGCTAACATGTGAATGAATGATAGAGCCCATCCGTCTTAATAAATGCGCAATGTTCTTGGTAAGAGAGATCTGGGGGAAGAACTACAACCATCCATTCTTCTAATGTCAGCCATTTAACAAAACGACAAAAAAAAATAATTAAATTAAATAACATTAAATTTTAAATAATCCATTTAGTCTTATGATCGAATTTTTTTCCATTTAACCAAACGAGAACATTAATTCGGGGCGCGTGTGATCGAGGCAATTGGTCCAGCATTCACTGTCTCTTCCCTACTTGTTCTCAGACCACTGCAGTTTTGTTTGGTCACACATAGTTGATAATAGGAACAAGTTCTACATCCACGTGTTGCATGACAACAATCAATCTCATTAATCCATCTACACATGCTGAATTTATCTTTAGCAATTGTATATTAAAGTCATCAACTAAATTACTTGATGAACATTTACTACGTCGGTGCACGTTCAAATTAACCGAGCAAAATACACAGTATAAAATAGCATAAACATGCAAGCTTAGCTTATATATGTTTCGCGTTTAAACTTCAAATTGGCCAAACAAAATATATACACGAAGAGAACTAAACTGCAAATTAATTTCATACTAAACATTGTATGCCATCAATATCATATCAACACATATAAATTTGATCTTATACATAGGGTTGGTGATCGAAGTAGGATATATCTCACATTCATTCTCTTTATTTTTTTTTATGGCGTTGGATTGGCGAGTAAAAATCGAGAATGCCAATACTATGGCGTTTGCTAAGTACTGAGAGTCCAAGATGATTTATAAACATATTTATTATGAACCGTACATGAAAAAGAGTTGTGTTTAGGAACAAGAGTGTGTTCACGTGAGGCATTCATTGGCTAGAAGCTGACAAAGGAATACTACTAAAACAAAACAAGGCAAAACTGGCAGAAAAAGTTAGAGTTAGCACTTAGCAAGAAGCAGAGAGGAAGGTGCCTCAAGTAAGAAGAATTCAGAATTTTTGCAAGCTTTTAGCAAAATATAATCTCAACAAAAGACTATTTTTGTTTGTATCCAAGAATGCTCGTTTTGCAAGTCTGTGGATTAGAGTTATCTTGTGCATCATTCTATGGCTCTGGTGATAAAAAGCATTCTTTCTAATTGTAAAAAAGAAAAACTACTGCATACACCAGAAGGACATCTAATATTCAGATTGAAGTCAAATTCTTATTGAAGAAAAATATGACACTCAAGTTTGTTAAAAAAAAAAAAATGAATCAGTGTGTTGATATTAGAGGACTCAGTGTTATTCGTGTTTTCTGCTATGTATTAATCTTATGTGAATGAGTACACGATCGACAAATAAGAATGAAGTGAATCGTTATTCACCCCCTCAAGCAACGTCAACGATCCCAACACAATTATTTCCAATGAATTTTTCCAAGGGATGTATAGTTTTAAGAGTCATATTCATCCTAAAAGACTTGCCTAGTTTCTTCAAGAGCTAATTTGAGTACATAAATATGAAAGATCTGATGATGAATTGTGTAATTCCATTAAATGAAACAAGATTCCGATCAAATTTCTTCATACTTAGTACTCACCTTATTAGCCTCTTTATTATCTAGCTTCCTTCCTAATATTACGTGCAATCCTACGTGACCTCAATTTGCACCGTCCTTGCATATTTCGGTTGGATCATACAGATGAAACTCCTTTTCCCTCATCCAAAGTACATGTCCTAATTTTAAACTATCTACCGATCACAACCCACGTGTATACGAACATATAGATATGGATAAGGATACTCAACAGTTTCATGATTAACGTCGCGACATTCGTTGAAAGAGAACAGCTCCAGTGTGCCGAAAGAATGATCAGACGCGTTGGCCAAAACCACACGTCTAACTGCTTCAGCATCATAAACGTCAGTATGAGATACGAAACCTTGGTAATGGTTGGTAGGGATTCATATCCATTATTCAGGTCCAAAACTAAAATAAGACGACCCACGCCGAACAAAAATTCTCACCCACAAGACCAGCAGTTAGCATTGCGTTAGGTTAGCCGGCTAAAAAGATCATTTCCTGGAAGTTTCTTGGAGAGTCAAAACCGCCCGCCGTTTGGCTGCCCGTCTCCCACGAAGGTTCACAGAAATTAAACCACCCTTGTCTCCGCTTTCAGGACTTCCATTACTACACTACTTTACTCTATGTCCCAAAACTATCCTTCTTATCCAAAAAAACCGCGTTGGTACAGTAAAGGCGATATAATAAACAAGAAAGGGAGAGAGACAGAGAGGGAGACTGCATTCACCTGGAGAGCGAAGAAGCGCTATGGATGCCAACATCGTCGGTGACCAGATCCCGAGCCCCCGTGGCTACGCCCTCAGCGGCAAGGTCATGCTCATCTCCACCGTCGTCCTCTTTGGGGCCCTCCTCCTCCTCCTCGCCCTCCACCTCTATCTTCGCTCGCGCTTCCTCCTCCTCCGCCAGCGTCACCGCCACATCAGGCGACGCCTCGTCGTCGCCCTCGACGGTGCCGGTGGAGCTTTGCCCGCCGCGACCTCCTCCCGCGGACTCGATCCCTCCGTCGTCAAGTCGCTCCCCTTGCGCATCTTCGCCGGCAGCGAGGAGGAAGCGGAGGACTGCGCAGTGTGCCTTAGCAACTTCGAGGAGGGCGAGAAGACGCGCGTTCTGCCGCGGTGCGCCCATCGCTTCCACATCGACTGCATCGACTTGTGGTTTCATTCCCACTCCAGCTGCCCCCTCTGCCGCTCCACCGTGCAGACGTATCCCGCGATGCCACCAGCGCCATCGCCTCCGGAGCCGGATCGGCCATCGTCGGCGGATCTTTGCCCCGGGGACTGGAGAGGGGCGGGTATGGGGTCGCCGGGATTCGCCTCACGGGAGATCAGGATCGACGTGTCAGAGAGGGGATTGGAGGAGGACGAGATAGGGTTAGGGTTGAAGTCGCCGGGGAGCCGGAAGATGTTGCTGACGAAGCTTCTTAATAGGGATTCCAGGTTTTGCCGAAGCGGTGGCACGACGGAAGAATCGTCAGAACTAGAGAACAGAGAAGGGCCAGCGAGTCACCCACCGCGGCCGCCGCCTTCGTCGGCACAATAGCAGCCGGTTCCGGAGGAGGTGCGCCGGAATGGTAGCCGTATAATAAAAGGCTACTTTCTTTTTCCTCCTAGAATTTCTTTTACTTTTAAGGAAAAAATATCAATCAGAACTCAGAGGGAGATGTTCTGTATTCGGCAAAACGTAAAATATGTTGTCCAGCAGCGCGTTTCCGACTGTTCTATATTATTGAAACGAAGGAAATTAAAAAAATCAAGTGGGTTATCATATGAGATGATATAGCTTTTGCCGGGATTCAACTGAAGATGTTCTATGTCGATAGTATAGATGATTTTTGTTTATTATTATTATTATTATTCGTGTAAAGGTATAGTATTTTGTTAAACCCTTGTATGGTTAAGGAAATACTCCACGGCTTTTACATTTTGAATTGTTGATTTGTTATTTCATAATTTTTCAGTCCATTCACGAGAATAGGAGAAAAAAACACAGTCATAAATAAAAAATTTAACACATTTTCTAAGAACGCAAATTAACAGATGTAATCTCCGGATATAACGGTAGAATATTTTTTTTAAAAAAAATAAGACGTGCAATTAAAAATTATTAGATTTCGGATCATCTGTCATAAATATTTTTTAATTTATTTTGATAATTAATAAAATTTTTTTATGAGATTGGATCGATCGTCTCAGATTAGTCAATTACTTATTTTATTATTATTTTTTTTAAATTAATCGACGTACTCTCGTCCTCTAGTATTTGACATTCGGATATTTATTTTTCTTCATATAATCTATTTCATTTCATAATTTATCTTCCTTCAATTATAAAAAACATTTAGAATGAATGTAATTATTTTTTTTACTATAAATTAATAAGGGTAAGAGGTAGTTTATATTTTTTAAGTAATTAGGATTTAATTTTTAAACATAATACGTGTATGAGGATTGAATTATTAGTGAAGTTGAAATATTATGTCAGATCGTCTATTTTAAAATTAATAGGATGGTAAAATTTAAATATTAGTATAAAAAAACATTAATAGAGTATCTTAAAATTTTATAAAATTACTGCTGAATGTATCGTAAAACTAAAAGTAGATAAAATAAAAGTTCAGATCATAACTATTAACTTATTAAACATTTATATTAGTTAAATCTAAAATCATATAAAAAGGTCCTTTATCCCATGGTCTGAAATTTAATGTTTATTCTAACGATGTAAACATTTAAATATCTTAAATATTTCTGATTATAGCCAAGTGGTGGTGGCGCGTAGGTCTCATCGATGAATGATCTATCCTGAGGTCGAGAGTTCGAGCTCTCTCTCACCCCAATCGAAATCTTGGTGATGAAGATTAATGCGCTCCGGTGATGTCAGGGTTCATCACAACCATCTGATTATCAGATGACAAAAAGTGTTTCTGAGCCCAGAATTTTTCCCCATTTTTATTGACATGTGTATTGAACTCGTATATAAATCAAATAATATTTTTGAAAAAAAAATATATATAAAATATTAATGAAACCGAATTAGTAGTCTCAGTTCGTCTATTACTTAATTTATTATTATTTTTTATAAATTAATTGGTATACTCTCATCCTTTAGTATTTGACATTCGGTTATAAGTTGATATTTATAATTTGTTTCATCTCATGATTTATTTTTCTAAGTATAATCGGAGGATGAATTATAAAGAGCGTTGTAATTATCTTTTTTACTACAAATTAACAGGGATAAGAGGTAGTTTATATTTTTCAAGTAATCGGAATTTAATTTTTAAGCATGAATTAAATTACTAGTGAAGTTGAAATATCATTTTCGGAGTCGGATAGTCTATTTTAAAATTAATTATCTATTTTTAAATTAATTGGATAGTAAGATTTAAATATTAGTATAAAAAAACATTAATAGAGTATCTTAAAATTTTATAAAATTACTGCTGAATGTATCATAAAACTAAAAGTAGATAAAATAAAAGTTTAGATCATAACTATTAACTTATTAAACATTCAAATTAGTTAAATCTAAAATCATATAAAAAGGTCCTTTATCCCACGGGCTGGAATTTAATGTCTGTATGTCTTATTCTAAGAATGTTTAAATTTAAATATCTTAAATATTTTCTTTTATACCAAGGGGGTGGTGGCGCAGTTGGCTAGCGCGTAGGTCTCATAGCTGAATGAGTTATCCTGAGGTCGAGAGTTCGAGCCTCTCTCACCCCACTAGATCTCTTGGTGATGATGATCAATGCGCTTCAGTGATGTCAGGGTTCATCACAACCATCTCATTATCAGATGACTTAAAGTGCTTCTGAGCCAAGATATTTTTTCCCCATCATCACAACAATGTTGGATTCGTATAAATCAAATAATATTTTTGAAAAATAAACATATGTATAATTTGTGTGTCATTTAGCAGCTCAAAAGTACGCAGTGCCATTGAAGTTATAAGAAGTAAAATGTTTCTTTACTTTCAATAATAAACAATCATGTTCCTTTATACTTGCGGCATAAAATGATCTACAACTCGAATCGCGCTCTCGCCGCTCTTTAAACTTCTAAATTCAGACTTCCAAGACAAAATAAGTTTACTTTTTTTTTTGCCAAGAAGATGCCATAAGGAGGGGAGATCATCCCAATTATATACTTATTTTTTTATTGTTTACTTATGTCCCTCGGGAGACAACTAAAAAGGGAGAAGGAAGGATTTGAATGCAAACTTACGGTCATGGCTTCTACAATGACGTTAAAAGCATTCCTTGTTTCTTTCATTCTAATGTGCTTGTCGAAATCCAGCTTTGAGCAAGAAATCTTCAACCCAATGGATTACGAGGCAGAAGGAGATGGTGTGACCGACGATAGTCAGGTATATAATTGTTTGATTCGGAAATTCCTTTAGATGTTTCATTAATTCATCATATATTTTGATTCAATGATCTTCCGTTCAGGCGTTAGTAGACGCATGGGACTCAGCGTGCGAGCATCATGCGCCGGCGATCTTCCTCATCCCGGAGAACGCCACCTTCTTGTCCGGCCCGGCTAGCTTCGAAGGCCCCTGCCGCGTCACTCCCACGGTCCAAATCCGCGGCACGTTGAAGGCCGTCGATTCCCTCAGCGCCTTCCACGACCCCGGCTGGATTGAGTTCAAGCACCTCGACGACCTCCACATTGACGGCGGCGGCACCTTCGACGGCCAGGGCGCCCGCTCTTGGTCCCACGCCTGCTCGTACTGCAAAAAGCTCCCCATGGTAATCGGTAACCAATCAATTCGTTGAAAAATTTCGATTTCGATCGTTTCATGCAAATTAATGTCTCATTTTTCTCAGTCACTGAGGCTTCTGAAGGTGAGCAATACGACGGTGAGCAACTTGACGTTCGTCGACAGCAAAGGGTTCCATATCAGCGTCCAGATGAGCTCCTCCATCAACGTAAACCACCTCAACATAACCGCCCCCGGCGACAGCCCCAACACGGACGGCATCCACATAAGCGAGTCCAACGACGTCAAGATCTCCGACCTCCAAATCAGCACCGGCGACGACTGCATATCGATCGGCCAAGGCGCCACCGACGTCCACATCGAGAATATCATCTGTGGCCCTGGCCATGGAATTAGGTAGGTGTCTAATCCTTCATAGAATTGATCGATATCAATATCTACTATCGATCGATGCATGCTACAGTATCGGAAGTCTGGGGAAGTACGAAAACGAATCGGATGTTTCCGGTGTGCACGTGCGCAATTGCTCCATTTCCGACACGACGAACGGCGTCAGGATCAAGACTTGGCCGGGCTCCCCTCCCAGCCAAGCATTCAACTTCACGTTCGAGGACATCGTCATGGACAACGTCTCCAACGCCATCATCATCGATCAACAATACTGTCCAGATGCTAAATGCGTTGCGCCTGTAGGAGCTAGCTAAACCCGAACTAATTGAACGAACAAAATAAATCTTCGTGCAAACTGATGACGACTCGTTCCCACGTTGAAATTTGCAGCCATCTCAAGTGAAGATCAGCAACGTGACGTACAACAGAATAAGTGGGACTTCGAACGAGCAGGTGGCCGTGTCGCTACTTTGCAGCCAAAGCGTGCCTTGTGAGAACGTGATTCTGCAGGACATCAACCTGACCATGGCAACCAATGTGACGTCCAATGCCACCTTGTCAACTTGCTCCAATGTTGTTAATGGTTCTGCAGTAGGAACTCAGACTCCTGATCCCTGTCTTACAAAGGTCTAGCTAGGATCTTGATTAATGTGTTATTCAATTGATGATCTTCCATTATTCAGTAAAGTTCAACTAAAACCTTTACAAGGAACGGATTGAATTCTTTTACTTTCATCCCAGCATTAAATGAAAGAATCTAAAATCGAATTATTCAAGATTTGCCTGCGTACGAGTTCATATAAAGCACATCGACTTGGCCTTTTAGACGAAGCTTCTTAAGCATTCGCAATTCAAATGTAGAGTATAATATATGAATTTCATGATTAACATTTCTGTTTGTTTGTTTTATTGCACCTTTATTATCTCATTTTTCTATCTATATTCCTTCACATGCTGTTTTGTAACTTATAAAAAACCTTTGAACCGCAACGGCCAACGGTAGAGTCAAAAGTAACAATTCAATTCACCTGCCACCTGCATCCTTTATGATAACTAAATAAACTCATGACCCAGGTTTCAGCAAGAAATTTCTTTTTCCAAATTAGCAACCATTTATTCAATCACAAATCAATGTTCCAAGCGTTTCGCTTTTGCCACCCACAAATCAATGTTCCGAAGTTCCACTACAGACATACCATGAAATTAAATGATACACTTGAAGTTATTGGAGTTACTATACAGTCTTGGATACTGATGCTCCACAATATATTCCCAGTTGCTACAGGGAGAATACAAGTCGGCAGAGGTTTAGACGAGTAAATTCAAGATTCGTGATGCAATATCAACGACATTGCAAATAGAGTTTCCGAATTACAAGTATAGAAGGGCTCTTTTCTCGACAAGTTCCGTTACATTACAAAATTGGATGCTCCTGTTGCAGGAGCAAATGATGAATCAAGTTGCTGCGTTGCCCTTTAAACTCAAGAATTATACCCCCACTGCAGTTGAGACGGGAAAACACTCAACTAAGGAACTCCAAGCAACTCCTCAGTTACAACATCATCAGGCTGGGAACAGGACTCGCTTAATGTGCTTGTACTATCAGCATTAAAATTAACCGGAGCTGATATTGTGAGTTCAGTGTTCTTATTTAGATGGCGAGAAGATCTGTTTGTCAAATTACCAGACAATAGGGTCCTTGTATCCCTGCCTCTCGTCTTTGTCCCAATAAACCCACATGCAAGAGCTTCTAAAGCCTTGGTGGTTGGAGGTCGGCTTCTGGTGCTTTGCCTTCGAGAAGTAGCAGAAAGTTGTTGATTGACAGCAGCTCCAGCAAAGCTTTCCACGGCTCCAAAAATATCCTGCTGCTGTTTTGTCTCTGATGGTTCTCTAACTCCCTCCGTATTAAACTCGTGCGCAATGCCACCTACTTCTGACTTATCAGGCACACCAGTCTCGTATTCATTTGAAACATTTGGTAGTGTATTTAAGTCGATCAAACTTCTTGATTGTAAAATTCCATCAAATGAAGCAGCACTAGCACAACATACTTCCCTAGAAGAGCAATTGTCTATCTCATCTGGAGTGGTGTTATTTGAGAAGTTGGGATAGTCCTTCTCATAACAGGAGTTAGGCTCTGCCACCATATCATCATTTGCGTGTTGTGAACTCAACTTGGATTGAACTCCCTCCAAGGCATGGTTTTTTGAAATAGAGTATTTTCGGCGACCAGATCTTTCATATTTACAGGCAGTTAACCTCCTGCGTTTTGCCATAGGAGCTAAATAAGAAAGTTGACCACACTTTGCCCTGCGGCTGGATTCACTTTTTGATTTTTTTACTGGCAGATTTTCGTTAAATTCCTCAACACATTCATTCCTTGAGATGTGCTCATTGTGCAGCACAGTTGTACTCAAAAAGGTAATTCCGCTCTCAGAAGGAGCAGAGTGAAGAGCCTTGCTGTTGATTCCCTTGCTCTTTAGCTTAGGCACCTTGTTGTCAGATGAGTCTCGATCAGAATCTCCTTGATCATTGGATGAGCTATCATCTGAATCTTCTGAACTATCACTTGCTATTTCTCCTATATTGTCTAAAGGGTCATTGTTATTAACAGCATCAACGGGCAGAGTCCTCAATTCCATGAACTTGAAAGGTTCTTCACCTTGGGTCAAACTGGTGTCCACAATAGTGAACTTCATAAATTCAGTATTAGGTGTTAGTACCTTAGGGCAGAGATAGGAGTTATCTCTATGCTCAAAATGGCCATAACATTCGGTTTTGGCATTGATGGGACAGTTAATTTCATCCTGAGTTGTGCTGCTTCCTGTGCCTCCTTCATTCTCCAATTCAAGAAGTCTGGGATCTGATGCCACTTTATTTAGGACATCGGCAACAGAATCAAAGTAGTGATTTCCTTTCACAAGCTTTTTTCTTGAGAATTTCTTAATGCCTGGGATAAGAAACATCAAAGCATGCTTTGCTGTAAGAATATCTTTCGGTTGCTCTGAATGCCAACCCCTGGCTAATAGACGAGGCCAAACTGCTTCCCAGAAAATATCGTTTGACTTTGCCTTGCTTAACCTGAAATCACCTGTCAGAAACTTGATGATGTCTCCAGATGTAAGAGAAGAGCATGCTTTGCCAACAGGTATCTCAGGGCGCACAGATAATGTTTGATTCGATCTAACTGGATCCAATATGATGCCAGTGATATCATGCTTTCCTGTACCAATTCCAATGGCTTCAACCAAAACTTGCATACCAACTGTTGCCTTTAAAGTGCAAACAAATTCCTCCAAGGAAACTTTGCCCTCATTAAAAATGCTTATGGCCTGAAAAAATAAGTTGCAATTTTCAGTGGAAAATATCTTCTGGTGAACATGAAACCAATATGAAAATAGAACATGATGCTTAATCCTAGAATAATCAGTCATAACTCTGACGTCCACTAATAAACTTGAAATGCTGAAAGGTAGCTCCAGAATCAAGAAACAGAAATATTGGGACAGAAACTGGGCATAGCAGTGTAGCAGTGTGATTGTGAGAACACTTACAACTTGAGTAAGATGAGCAAACTGAATGAATTAAAAAATATTTAACAGACATACAATTACCAATCCTATGTCATAAATATGAAGTAATTTATAGAGTTGTTTCTTCAATTAAGAATGAATCTTCATCATTTACATTAAAAAATTGTATTAAAGCGATATAGTTGAAATAAAACACCTATTACTCGGCTTGATAAAGCAATTTTCAATCCCCACATGGGTTAATGTTTTTTTTTGGTGTTTATACATGTATTTGGCATAATAACGCTGTAAAAAGTAAACATGCTGTCCCTTTCTCTCAACTTGTCATCGCCATTTTGACCTTCTTTCTTTTCCCCAACCATCTTACGGCGACAAGTATATTCAACTAATGAAGGCATCTGAAAGAATTAACCAAACTAGTTGGACTGCAATTCAAAAAATCTAAATTCACCAGAGGGAAGAAACTGTTGCTTCTTAAGATAGAGCACTGTCAACATGGCCAATGAGAGGCACAAGAATAACCAAACTAATCTCGCTAAAAGTTCTAAAAATTCAACTTCACATTTACAAACAGAAAGAAAGAGGTTTTGCAGCAGTAGAAAAAACCATTTCTAGCCGGAAGTCCACAGCAACATAGGCAACAGGCAAGGTGTGACCTCAGTGCCCTAAACTCAATCATGATAGGCAATTTTAGCAGCAAATCACGTGAGCAACTAGCAGTCAGTGCAGTGAGACTGGACAGGTGCCTCAACCAGGCTGCCTGCAAAGGTAAAACTGATTGCACCAGCCATTTAAGCTAGGCAGCACACAAAGGTAACAAAAGATTGCAGCATTTGGACTTGAACCCTGTCACTTAGTGGTAACAGTCCCAGTCCCAGATGAAAAAAGGCTGAGAGATCAAATTAGCACTTGCTAGCCAGCAAAAAATAGAATCTGGCGCTTAAGTAGTGGTTTCCGAGTAGTTGGGGCTTATACAATTTGTAACTAAGTAAAATAAATTATATCACAGTTAACAAAGTGAAAACAGAAGAACTCATCACATAAGAAATCACTCCTAATTTCTAAATTATATATAAAAAATTATCTCTTTAATAAGAATTCAAGATTACGGAACTTGTCATTTGTGTCATTGGAACATCATAGGTGAAGATGGGGCTATCAATGACAATGTTGAACTAAGTGTTTTGTTCATTGGCCGGGCTAGAGAGACAAGTGGTAGTAGCTGACAATGAAAAGAAAACAAATTGAAGAATAACTCAAATGCAATTGAATTTTTATTGTTTGGTAAAATGTTGAATTATTTGGAAATTTAGGGTGGTCATACTTTCTCTTTGGTAATTAATTAAAGGGATAAATATGTTCTCAATTATGGATTAAGGTGTTTTCCGATTTAGGTATTTATTTCTGAAATTTTCATTAGAATTGAATCTATAAAAGTGGTCTCTAGTCATGTAATTTTTATCCTATATCAATTAATAAGAATTTTTGCTTTCTTTTGTGTAAGAGTTTTCCTCTTTTTAGTGAGGTTAGTTTGCTTTGTTTGTCCATTATAATACGTCAATCAGTATTAGAGTTTAACCTGATTTAGACTCAATATAGCTCTTTCCTCTTCCTGTTTTCGTGAAGTTCTAATCTCAACCTTTCTTTGCGAGACATAGGGATTCATGTGGCAAAAAGGCAAAGCGCTCATCCCCAACGCCCTCGCTAGCCAACACGAGAAGGTAAATCACGGTGACTGAGGCAAGTGGATGTGCGGGTGAGTTACATGGGATGCAGGGATTTATGCCCCACCAGTCTCGAGATTCGACCCCTCGACCTCAAGTGGCAAACCTCCATCCACTTACCACCTCAGTTATGCCCGTGGGGATTCATGCATCCATGATTGGTCTCCCCATTCCCTTCAAAGGCATGTGTGTGTTCCTTCCTAATGACTTCACAATTTACTACCACTCTATTGATGTCGCAACCACTTTTAGCAGCCATGCCCTACACTCTGACAAGACAACTTGCATTGCCCTAGCACCAATATTATACTCCTACGAGGTTGTTGCCTCATGCTACCACATCTTCCTTAAATTTACGATGCACATAAGCTTAAATTTACGATGCCCGGAATAGTTTCTCAATAATTACTTCAAGAAGCTTCATGCTCACTCCTTTATATTCCTTTCCAAATTATAAGGAAGATTGAATCTAATTCATATGTTATTGATTTGTTTGTTGATTTAGATGTCTAATCTCAATGTTGAGGACTTACTATTATATTGAGACACATTCAAGTCTTCCTCTTTATTTGTTGATTTGCCTACAGGTAGTGGTAGCACTCTGACGTTGTCAACTCTTGCATTTACATCCATGACATAATCTATTTCTCATGCACATTGTAGACTCTCAGATGACGATATCCCCTAGAGAAATCACCTATAGGTTTCTAGTCACTTGGAGAGGGCATTCAGGGATTGATAATGGTTGGATCATTGAGAACGAACTTCTACTTGAACACATCGAACAGCAGCTGTCCGATCTATCTACAAAGGCGCCTCTACTTTTGCACATATGTGATGCATTCAGACTTGATTTGAACAGTCTTGTCGCCCTACTCGATAGAGTTGAGTTCTTCATGGTGGAGAAGAATGATGTAGAAAAGGACGCAAATTGAAGAATAACTTAAGTCCAATTGAATTTTAAACTTGATTTTTATTGTTTGATAAATCATTGAGTTATTTGGCAATTTAGGGTTGTCACCTTTTCACTTTTGGTAATTAACTATTGTGTAAATTATATTGAGTTATTTGGTAGTTTAGACTTATTACCTTTTCTCTTTTGATAATTAATTAAAGGTATAATTGTGCTCCCAATTATGATCGTGTTCCTAATTTTCATTAATGTCAAATTTGTAAAAATAGTCCAAATACCAAGTATTTTTTTTTATCTTAATAAATATTTTAGCCGACCCCACATAGTGGGATAAGGCTCGGTTGTTGTTGTTGTAAGTATTTATATTTGCTTCACCATGTGAGAGTTCCCTTCTAGGGGTGAGCAAAAGTTCGGTTAAACAGAATTAACCAACCGAATTTAAAAGTTTAGTTAAGTTAATTCAAAAAAAAAAAAATTAAAAAAAATATCGATTAATTTGGGTAATTCGATTCGGTCTCGGTTTTAAAAGTCAAAATTCAGTTAAACTGAAAATAACAGTCGCTTTGTTGTTAGCAGTAGATTGTTATAGCAGTCGATTGATGCAAACATCAATCGACTGCTAGACTTAAAAAAATCAAATAGAATGTTTAACAATTGATTATTGGACTCGATTGTCCATCATCAGTCGATTCATGAAAAACATCAATCGATTGATGAAAAGCATCATTGATGATGAAAAAATTGGTTATTTCGGTTGTCGACCGAATTAACCGATGTTTTATCAATTCGGTTTATTTGGTTTTTGTTGGAAAGTTCGGTCGGTTCGGTTAGTTAGAAAAAAATTTGGTTTGTTCGGTTTCGGTTTAAATTGGTTCAGTTATTAATTCTCACCCCTATTCCCTTCTATGTGGTGTTAATTCATTTTGTTTGTCTATTGTACTATGTCAATACCACATGTTTATTTTTGAAATATTGAAATATTTGGCATATAATGAATATGAGAAGCTGAATATGATATTAATATTATAATATAAAGTAGTTGATCTGCATATATAATACATATTTAATGGACACGCATATTTCACACTAATTCTTCGGGCTTTCTATATGTGATTTCCAATGAAACACTTAGTTCTTGAGTGCGAGTGTTGGATGTGACACCATCTAAATCATCTAGTTGTTTGGTTGTAGTACCTATGTTAGAGTGGGAACCAGATTAGCGATGGGAGTACATGGAAAAACTCAATTGGTTCACAATTTCTCTTGATTTATCTTATGGCATGATTGTAGTTTGTAGGAGTGCAATTGGGATTGCTAACATTCATTCATCTGTCGTGTGATGGTGTTATTCAAATCTTGTTCTGTAGACTATGCACAAATGTAAATTGGATGCATTATAGTTGATGCCATAGTGTGTATTTAAGTATTGGTATTTACACTGCAGGAAACTTAATTTTGGGGAACATTAAGGTCATCCAAAGTTGGCATTGTCATATTGTCACAACTCACAAGTGGTTCAGGCTTTTGATAACACTTTCAGTCAATATGAGGAAGCAAGTTCCAAGAAGCACCATGAAACCATACTCCAACCAAGGCTCTATATTGTAAATAACGTCATAGCAATAAATAGAACTAGTTGGACAAGAATGGTACCAATGTTGACCAGTATACCAAACTGTAATGCCTATCTTTCACCAAAAAGAAATATTTAACAGAATTAATATGAATGATGACAAGCATTAATCTATATAGTCTGATAATGAAGCCTAGTAAAAACATATAACTCCAGTTAATAGTTCCAAAAGGGCTCCAACTACAGTTGTACATGGATTCTTTATGTTTCCTATACATTGACTTGTATTTCAAAATTGATTTGGAAATTTTGACTATTTATGAAGGGTCATCTGTTAAATGGGACATGGTCACAGCAGAAGCTTTAGATAACTCCTTTGTGAGTCATGCATGAATCAGATTATGACTTGATTAAGCTGTGATTTCCAAGATCTTGGTTATGACTTCCCTTGTAACTTCTATGCTACAAAAAAAAAAGGGATTCTAGACACGTGGTAGGTTAATAGAATTGGTAGAGAGAAAATGTTTCAGGTAAAGAGGCTGTCGGTATGGGTTGGGGTTGAGAAGTGAAGTTTTGCAACTGACCCTCTAGTTTTGGGAAATAGATTGTCTCTGTCTAATAGATAACCAAATCTGATTTTAGGAATAAAATTTCGATGAATCCAAATAAAATTAATCACTACCAATCTCAACAAGGCACAATTTGGAGTGTTCTAAGGGTTACAATAGACACAAAAGTTCTTTTGTGTCAAGCTTTTTTGAACAGGAAAATGACCCGACAAATCGTACATGGAGTCATACAAAGTCCAGGTTAAATTATCTGAACATGGTAATCAAGTATTTGTTAGACATGAATTGAAATCAGCTATACGATGTCCCATTGGGTTTGTCGTGGAGGAAAGTGTAGGTGTCTTCCAAGTTTAGAGGCCAAAAGTTCACATTTTAATGTTGGCTCTTCAAAAAGAAGATAAACAACATAAATCCAACCTAACCAAAGCACAGAATTTGGTAAATAAAAAAAACGAAAAAAAAAAGAAGAATTTTTTTTGATAAAATTGCATCGGCCTCATGTCCACCAATTGATTGAAAAATTTTCTATTCTTGATAATAAATCACCGTATTTTGTGATTTATAATCAACAAACTAAAATTAAATGAAGGGAGGGAGGGGGAAAAGGAGGGGGAAGAAAATTAAGGAGATTAACTTAGTGAATGTCAAACCTATTGAATGATATTTTCACCTTTTGTAATTACCATAAGTATCTTAAAATTATAGTTTGTAAGGTGTTTGACTCTAATTTGGTCGGCCAACTCCCAGTCAATAGTTCCTCATCTTTTGGGGGAGACATTGATCTCCATCCAATACACCTTTCCAAAGAAAGGCAATGACATTCAACCAAAAAGTCATTACTATTCTTAAACTTTTATTGCCGCACTTTGTTATTTCATGGTCCAAAGCCTACTTAAACTAATCTTTTTATTCCCATTGCAAAACCTTTATTAATGATAACTGTTGACTCTTGGGACTTCAAGAATAAAATCATCAGTGATTGTTGTGATTGAGATTTTAAGCAATTCTATTCCTAATTGGGAACTTGTGTAACTTGTCTAGTGCATTAATTCTCTAATGAAAGCCTCCAAATTCATGGTATCAAAGCATTAACCTAGGGGAGTATTTCCACCGTTGCTAAACAGTTATATTACTTGGCCTTCATTGCCAAACAACTTGTCTCTACCTCGATATGAATATTATAGTTTCAAGATGTCAGATATCTTGGAGGTAAATCTGTGGCTAAGAAGGTCTGCAAAGAACCCTTTCTCTAATTATCTCGAAAACTAGAGATTCACCTTCTGGCTAGATAGAAAGAACTAATGTAATCAGGAAGACTCTTGAAGCCCATCCTTAAAGGGGAAACAACAAGTGATTAAAGTCTTGTGCTATATTTGTAGATGTGAGTGAGACATATCATTTTGGCAATGCGGAGATATGGGCGAAAGAGGCTATACTTAACATGTTTACATGTCACCAACAGGAGATGATCTGAGATATATATATCTCGTACAAGCAATATGAGGCCTGATACAGGTGGTACAAAGACTAATAGAGGGGGTATAGATGTAAATGCAATACAAAATTCAAAGTACCAAAGATATAATTAACAATCATGCCAACATACATGTACGACAAACACAAAATAGAATTCTAGTAAAATTAATTTAGAAAGGGAATCTTCAATTGTCCCAAAATGAATTTACATGTAAAATTGGAATAATGTTTAAGTTACAGAAATTATGAATCAAGGACATGAATTAAATTCACATTTTCCAAGATTCAAATACTAGTTCCTTAGAAACTGCAATTTTCATCACTAAGGGATGAATCACATGAAAATGAACAACTTCAAATTGAGGAACTCAACGTTTAAAATGAAGATCCGTCACAATTAGTGATTGATCTACCTCTAGTCATACCTGATACATACCACTAGATAAGTATTTACAACTATATAAGTTATCAGAAAGAACTTACATCCTATTGCCGGAGATGTCCTGTCGCTGC
>JBBUKS010447822.1:0-18214 GCA_038050645.1 Hedychium gardnerianum
AGTGATAATATTGTTGATACATTATAATGTTAGTTTTCAACCATAATATGATACATTACAATGTCTAGTAGCTGCTATAGCATAGCTACTAATCACATAGTAGAAGTCAAGTAGCTGCTACAATGTGGCAACAAGTAGGGTTTAACCACGTTGTAGCAATCTGTAGGGTTTAACGACATTCTAGTAGCTGTTACAACATTACAACCTTTTTTTTAAACAAAAAGCTATTCCCTGAAAGTTTAACTTCAAAGCGAAGACCTAAAATCAGTCAACACCATTGTAGCAACTAGGAGAAGAATCAAAATCATAAAAAATCCTAAAAATTCACAATGCCAAAGAAGAGGAGAAGAATAAAAACCCTAATGAAATACTTACGATAGAGGCGAAGCTTTAGAGGAGAAAGCTAGGCATTGTGATGAGGTTGATAGACGAAGACATCGTCGGGCACCGAACTACTTCAAAGGAGGATGGTTTGAAATGTTTGCTCGTCCAATTTAGGGGTTATCACTTGCCATCACATTGGGAATCATGAGGGAAGAAGGGTAATTGCACAATATACTTTCACATTCATGTTGTAGCAGCTATTGTCGGGTAGCTGATATAACGTGTAGCAACTACTGACAGTAGCTGCTAATGTTGTAGCAGCTACCTGACAGTAGCTTTTACACATTGTAGCAGCTACCTGACAGTAGCTACTACACGTAATAGCAACTATCCATGAAACTTCTCAAAGAAGATCAATTTAGTATTCTCTAATATATACTTATGTGTAATTTGATATCATATATCCATAACTTGTGAGAACAAGTCATCGATTAACCTACATGCTAGTCTCAATGCATTAATATTGTCCTTGTATATTAATACTTGACTAGGAATATTTAAGAGTAGTGTTCTATATATATATATCGACAGCCTCCCACAATCAATTCAACCAATTCATATGCTATAGATTAGAACCTACTATTCTAAGACATTATTATATTTATTCAGCCAACACAACCATGAAGTAAATATAATAACTAAAACCTTGCCTTTTATTGATAAAAATAATACAATATGTCCTAAGTCAATCAACTCATGATTTACTCTTAGGGTTGACACTAACACCTATCCCAGGTTTGATGCTAGTAAGTAGGATGAATACACTAGAGTGTCCTGCTTAAGGGCTACCTTCTGTCACTAAAGGTCCCTGGTTCCCCTATCATGGAGGATTCCATAGTACATCTAGATTATCAACCCTTCTTCCTAACACCAAATAAGGGTAAACCCATTAATCCTTTTGTTAGATAATCCCTTATAGGGAATTATCCCCTTTCAAGGTGATAACTCTAGAAAGTCCACTTAAAAGGTTATCCCCTATCACTAAGGGCCCCACAGTCATACAATCTAGAGCATCACCTCTATATGATGACCAATTCCCCACATCGAATCACATAACAACACAAACAATCAATTAAATAAGAACAAGAAGTAAACATTTCATAAAAAAGAAAAATCACCAAATACTTAGTTCACACATCAACATCACATCGTAGTTACTCCCTACATACTAGAATTTGGAGGTCTACTCCATAGCAAGAGAAATACAACCAAAATAAATGAAGAATAGCATTCTACAATCTAAAACACAGCATAGAGAAAAGAAGAATGCTTATCAATGTGTTGTTGGTCTTCTCGAATGGAATCCTTGCTCAGATGATGGATTGGACATCGTGGCGGCTTAAGAGGTGGAAGATCTAGGGTCCTTCCCCTAGGGGAGAGCCTCCCTTAATTTAGGGACCTTTTTGAGTTTTTATAGTCCTCCCCAATCATTAGAAATGATTGGGGAAAATCCCCACACGACCCTGTTAGGATGCAACACGACCGTGTTGGCTATTGTGGCTGAGGCACAACCAGGCCATTTGGCACGACCAAGCCGTGTGGGACTTTGTCAATTTTCTAGGAAGAGGCACGACCGTGCCTCTTTGGCATGGGTGTGTCGTGTTGGCTGCGGTGGAACTTGGCCGGAACTCTAGTAATAGGCATGGGCGTGCCTCTTTGGCATGACTGAGCCATGGTGGCTGTTGTGATCTTTGGTTGACTCTTCAAGGAGAGGCACGACCGTGCCCTTTGGCATGGCCGAGCCGTGTTCGCTGTTGTGGGGAGGTTCTCCTTTTTGTACAAGGCAAGGCCATGCTTGGAAGGCATGACCAGCTGATGTTGAGTGCTGAAGCTGATGTCTCCTCCGTCTTTTGGTCAATTTTTCTTCTAGGAAATCACCTGTGTCATGGGACATGGTAGTGCATGTTCCTTGCTTCCACTTCTCACTCCAATGCCTATAATACTCCATTTTTGCTCCAGAAACGCATCCTATCAAACAAAACAGGAAAATAATAGATCTCCGAACCAAAAGAGTAACAACAATGAAATCATGTAGAAATAGAGTGTGCAAATGTAAATCATGCTCATGAAATGCGAGAGAATCTGCACTAAACAATGCTTAGAAATATGTATAATTTACACACATCAAACGACCTTAGGCTCTAATACCACTTGAAGGAGTTCTTAATCATGCATTCTAAAACAAGTTCTAGCAACCATATGAATTCGAAAAGAAAAACATGCACGGGATCTAGTTAACATTGAAATTTTATAGTAGAAATTAAAACAAACAATATGACAACGAACTTGAATATAGCAGATTTGCTATCATCTTAGCGTCATCCACGAAATCTTGATTATGGGAAGAAGAAGAAACAAGAGGAAGATCTTTTTGTAGTGATTGGGGTGATGACGCTGTACTCTGCTCACCAATGGGAATCATAGAGATCTAAAATCCCAACCCTATGAGGACTATGCCCTATATATAGTAATAAGCCCAATTCCGTTATCAACTTATCATAATTAATAACATAATATAGGTTAATGAGTTATACACATTTAAACTCACATCCAATAATATAAACTTGCAATTAACTACATCAATTAGATCACTTAATGACTTTATCCGTAATAGCATAAATCCATATGTTACAAAATAATATGGAAGCCCACTAAATAGTGATATAAGATCCAATAGTGATCCACATCCATCCTTTGTGTCTTCCACTTTGACTATCTATATATTTTTTTGAAAGGATCAAGATCAACATTATTCTACCTTATAATTACATTTTACTAACCATATGTTTATTTAAGTCTTGTTGATTTTTGATATATTACCTTGATATAATAGGCAATCCTTTGCATTCAACCAATCTTCAAGGCATCCTCCTTTAAACAACTTCTCTTGTCATCTAACATCCAATCACCAATACAAAAATATGACTCAACACTATAAATGCTAGAAGTTTTAGTACATCACAAGTTATGGCTATGTAACCATTTGAGGGTGATGCAACAAATGCATCATAGGCTATGGAATAATAGTGGAGTATCCGAATCATGTAGCATTATTTTATTTGTGTTATTATTAATTCCTATTGCATTACATACTTGACACAAACAACAACATACGCAAGCACCTCAAAGGAACTAATAGTTTGATATCATTAAAAAAAAATGGATTTAGCGACAATTTTTTTTGTCATAAATTTGTAACAAAATTAGTGACAAAAAAGAAATCATCGCTAATCAATAACGAAATTAGCTACAAATTATTTTTGTCATAAAATTAGCAAAAAAAACTTTTTGCCACAAAATTTATTATAAATTAGAGACAAATTTTTAATTCGTCGCTAAAGTTGTAATGAATTCAAAATTCATCGCTAATTTGCAATGAATTCAAAATTCGTCGCAAACTTACCCTAAATTTTACAATGAAATATAGCGATGAATTTTTAATTCATCGCAAAATTTGCAATTTAGGGATGAATTTTGAATTCGTTGCAAAATTTACGGATGAATTTTGAATTCGTCCCTTAATTTAGGGATTTACATAAGTTCCCGACCCCCAAACCCTAAAATCCCAAAGGCATGCGACATCGTCTCCTCTCTTCGAATCATGCGCCGATAAGCTCCTCTCTCTCCCCTCTCCTTTCCCCTCCCCTCTCTGACCTTCTGCGGGTTGTCCATCTACGTGCTCCACAACATTGTCCATGAGAACACCCGCGTCATCCAGTGCTCTAACATCAACCTTTCCTCCGACGCTGCTAGCTCCCTCTCCCTCTCCCTCTCCCTCTCCCAAATGAGACCGCGCCCCTAGCGCACTTTGCCCACCACCGCTTAACGCCATCGAGAAGGGAACATTCAGAGAAATGTTGGTGTTAGATAAAAGATAATATATATATATATATATATATAGGATGATTAGGATTAAGGTGATTAAAATTTGACTTAATTAAATTTATTTAGAAGTGAAAACTTGATAAATAATAAGGATATAAATAAGTATATAACTATCTAGTAATTATTGATTTTTTTTTAGATTTATTAGATTTTTTTCCAAATTTTTTTGAATAAGTTTATGAATTGTTCATGGGGATAACTCAATTAGGGCTTTGGAAAACCTATTTAGTTACCCTATTTAAAGGAGGAGTTGATTTAAACAATTAACCTAAGTTGGATTTAATTTTCCCTAAGTTGTAATTTTCACCACTTCATCCCCTCCCGCTCGTCTTCGAGCACTACTACGGACACCCGACACCGACACCGATGCCAATGCCCTCATCGCTGCCGCCATGCCAACCACCTTTATCCCTTTCTATTCGAGATAGGGGCTATTGTTGATTGTAGTGGGCCATCGCCGGAGAGCCGAGCATCTCCCTCCCACACTTGCGGGCTACGAGCAACGGTTGCTGCCACCTTCATGGTTGTCACCGCCGCCACCGAAAATCCCAACCCTCAACCTTGTCACCTCCGTCAGCCACCGTGAGCCGCCGCCGAAGAAGAAGGAGCCGCCGACTGTAGGGTAATAGCTTGATTAAATTGATTAACATGTATCTTAATTAAATTGGGATTCTTTTACTATAGGTTTTGATTAATCAATGGTTAATTAACAGATTTGATTAACCGGTAGGGATAATTATTTTACCATTCTATTTGACCAATTAACAGTGTTGCTAATTAATAGACTTAACAATTAATAAGGTAATGGAATTATAAATTGATTTCTTAAAATTAAAAGATTTATTAAGTGAATTAATGATGTAATTGGGTAAAGGTAATTGAATAGGTAATTGAGAAATTAATAAACCTCCATTCAGTTAAATTAAGAAAAATTGTTAATAATGATAATGGGGGATAATGTTTTTGGTTGATTTTATTATTATGATTTTTCTGATACTTAGATAGTTTTTCATACGTTATACTTGTAGATTCGAGCGCAAGACAGAGTCTTTGATCTGAGGACGTCTAGGATATTTAGCAAAGGAGGTGGGTAGTTCTCCCGTTGACCACTTTTAGACCTTGTCCTTGGGGCATGATTTATTTATTGATGTGACAGTATTACTTGTTTGCCTTAACTCAACTCTAGTTCATTTCTTGAGATTGATACTTTATTGCTTGTCCTTACTTTTAGTCTATTTATTATCTATGCAGTCTCATGGTTTGTTCATGCTTTAATTACGTATACCCATATGATATTGTCAGACAATAAAGTAGCTAGTAGAATTTACTCTTCAATATGATTGTGATTGCTTAGTTATTATTTTTGGTGTGCATGCTTATATATAGTGACTGCCCACGGGACCCATCCATGGTAGCGTGTTTCGCTTGCAGTCCGTAGCTAAATAGCTACATACATACCATGTATTCCCATGGGATCAATTCGTGGTAGAGTATTTCTCCCACAGATAATGGTCATTTATTTATCCTGTCCCCCACGGGACCCGCTCGTGGAAGAGTGTTTCTCCCACAAATAGTGACAGATCATTTATATACCTTGACTAGCCGCTGGACGCACCCGTGGTAGCGTGTTTTCTCCACAGACATTGTTGTTATACATACTTATTATATGCTTGTTCCATGCATGATTTGGATGTACGGTACGTACACCCAGGGTATGTGTCATGCCTGGTCAATTCAGGTTTGTAGATGATTATGTAGTTATGTTTTGCTCTTACTTCTATTAGTAAGTATCATTACCTGAGACTGCTCCCTTTTGATTCTATTGCACTTTAATTTCATGCACGATCTGTTTATACCCGTTGAGTATTTGTGTACTCACTACCCCTTGCTTTCTTTTGACTTTTAGGTTAATAGGTAGAAGATATATCGTGTCGCTTAGAGGTCCTAGCTGCTGGTCCCATGATGCTTTGAGATGTTTTCTTTTCTTTTGTTGTTGCCTCTTTGTTTTCTTAGTTCTTGACCTTTGCAATTTGTTTTGAAGTTTGTTATGAAATTTGTTTTTACAATTTGTCCTACTTTTATAGTTCCTTAAATTGTATTTTTAAGACACGCGCCCATGTAGACTTTTCCTTATTTATATATTTTATACATGTTTAGCTGTTTCCTTTACTGTCATATTGTTTTTATCATACTTGTGTGTCAGCAATGTTTGGTTTCAGATTCCGTTATTTCAAAATGTCACTAAGAGGTATCTCATCGTCGGGTGATGATTTATACCCCTGGGGTATGATAATTTGTTGGTATTAGAGCCCAGGTTGCGATGCCTACTTATGAGTTTTGTGGTTTGAAATTTTTTGTTTTTTTTTACTCGATTTGTGATTCTTCGAGTTTTGGGACCCCGGGCAAGCTGAAGGATGTCTCTGAGCTATAGTAAAGTGGTTGTTTGTAATTGTCACCATACATTGCTGTTAGGTATTGACTTATTTTGTTATAGCAGGAAATGCCACTTAGTGAGATAGCCCTTACTCGTGGTCGTGGTCGAGGGCGACCTCAGAAGTGGCCTATAGACATTGTGGGACCCAACCTCGATGCTGAGAATGTTGATTCTTCCGAGGCGCCGACTGATGCCGAATTGGAAAACAGGGGTTGGGGCCGTCAACAATCTCTCTTTTTTTCCCAACTAACTTTCACGAACTCCTTTGGTCCCCACTACTGGAGATTTTGAAACTCGTAGTCAGAACTCCAATCTTCATATTCATACTACCACCAGTATGGGTTCAAGTAAGATGTCGGCGAGAAAGAGAAGGGCAGAGCCTCGCCTTGCAGTAGGAAAGAAAGTATACATTCACTCCCTCCAGTCGTTCATGTGTTCCATGAACTCTACGGGGCAACTTATACTCCAGTGAATCGTGAATGAGTAGATCTTTCGTAGTTTTGAATAACCATGAACTCCAAGAGTGAATGGCAAAGGAAAAATATACCATGAACTCCTGGTGACCATGAACAACTTGGTGCCAGCTAGCTTAAGGCGTAGGAGTTAATGGCATTTCTATTCTTCACTATGAAAGATCTTGGAAAGAGTGAATGTATACATGAACGTAATACTATAGCCAGCTAGCCTAGAGTCTAAATGGTATTGCCAGGCACCAAGAGTTCATGGAGCACATGAATGACTGGAGGGAGTGAATGTATACATGAACGACTTGGAAAGAGTGAATGGAATACCATGAACGACCTGGTGCCAGCTAGCAGCAAAAGGAGGGAGTAGCTTGGTCTAGCACCAAGAGTGAATGGAGCACATTCACTCCTGGTGCTGGAGGGAATGGCTTTGAGCCTTTCACTCTACGGGCCATGAACTCTACAGGGCAATTGTAGACTCAATATTAAGTTCGTCATTCACGCAATACTGTAATTTATAGAAGATCTTTCGTATTCGTAGTTTTTCATAACGTCGGATAGTCTAACATGGTATTTCCTTTGGGGCCATTTATACTCCTTCCATTCACGACTGACTCGTTTTAAAGTTAGGGTCAGATCTTTCATAGTTTTGAATGAAATACCATGAACGTAATACTAGTGAATTTGTTGAGAGAGAGAGAGAGTGTTTTTTTGTTATGGACGAGACACTTATTCTTATTTTATTTCGCGACATGATTTTCTTATTAGGAGTCAAGGAGCACATTCTCAGGGAGCACATTCTCAGGGAGCACCAACAACCATACCATCCCATGCCACTACCAACTGGTAATGGACAAAGCGCGTATACCAATACTTGGTTAGTCAGTTAAGAATCAACTCACCCTCTTCCATGGAGATTCTGATCCATGTACCGCTCGTACTTGGTTGGGTAACTTGGAAAGTACATTCAGATATATGACCTACATCGATGCGGAAAAGGTGGAGCTAGTGACTTACATTCAGATATATGACCTACATTCAGATTTGCGAGACCAGGCCACCTCTTGGTTGAAGATGCAACAGACAATTTTCGGAGAGCAGAGCACTACTTGGAGACTATTTCAGGATGCCTTCGAGAGATAATACTTCCCTGCCACTTTTTGTATGGCTCATTGTCAAGAGTTTCTGAACCTCAAGAAGGGCGATCGCAGCGTAATGAAGTATGATGCAAAATTTAGGTGACTCATTGAATTTAGCCCCCACCTAGTAACTCAGGACTTTGATCGAATGTTCTAGTTCACACAAGGTCTTGCAGCCTATATTCGGATCAGGATGTCTGGATCTTCTATCAGCACTTATCAGGAGGCATTGGATCGAGCAGTATTAATCAATATGACCCAACAACAGGTAACCTAGGAGAAGGAGTCCAATAAGAAGACACTACAAACAAAATCTCATAATTAGAAACCTAAGACAGGCGGTTAAAAAAATGCAAAGTCGGAATCAAAGATTAGGAGCTGCCGTTGGAGATTCTTCTTGACCATAAAAGATGACTAGCATGTCGTCTGGATCTTCCTGTCCCTCTCGGCAAAATCAATTCTCTGAGATCAGGTGTTTTAAATGCGGGTCATGAAATCATACGAAGCCAGAATGCCCTCTGAATCAACTGATATGCTACTACTGCAAACTTCTAGGACACATGAGTAGAGAATGCACATTGAAGGCTCACTTGAAAACCTCAGATTCCCCAGTCTCGGTGACATGGAGGATCATAGAAGCCCCAAGCATCACGCCAGCAACGTCCTTTACCTCCAAGGCACATCTACACTATGTGCAGGGCCAAGAGCAACCGGTGTTATTAGCCCCTATGCAGTAAGTACCCTGCACCAGCAACACAATACTACTTGTCATATCCATAACAACAGTATCTACCTGCTCCACCACAACCATATCTATTTCTCCCACTTTATTCACATCAGTTGACTCTGACACTTACCAGTCAACCACGCCAAGAATTGAATCAAGCTACCGCACCCCCTAAGAACTTAGCAACCCAGCTTAGAGGCCTGACGAGTCTATGCCATGACACAAGAGGAGGCACAGTGGGTGGGAGGTTCAGTTATACAAGGTATTATCTCAGTTTATTATGCTCTTGCTGATATGTTGATAGATACTAGTAGTTCCTATTCTTTCATATCTCGCATGTTTATGGGTAAGATTAGGAGAGTGCTGACACCGAGGTTATATGGATTAGCTGTAACTATACCATCAAGAGAGGTACTGACCACCAGCCAGGAAGTTAAGGGATGTTAGACTTTGGTAGTTATACTCTTAACGTAGACCTATAGGTACTTGAAATGGTGGAGTTTGATATCATTATAGGCATGGACTGGTTGACCACTTATCATGCTATAGTTGACTATCGAGCTAGAGTGGTAACCTTTCAACCCCCGAACCAACCATCTTGGGAATTCTTCGGGACTAATGACGAAGGAGTATTCTTCATCTCGGCACTACAAGACAAGAAGCTATTATCCCATGGATGTATGGGGTATCTATTATCATTGATAAGATCTAACGAGGGTGGTACATCACTTTTCGCGGACATTCATATAGTTCAAGAATACCCTGAGGTATTTCGAGATGAACTCCCCGGCATGCCACCCTCAAGGCAAGTGGAATTCACGATTGAGATATTTCTTGGTACAACTCCAATATCAAAGACCCCCTACCGGGTGACGCCAAAGGAACTAGAGGAACTGAAGTTATCGTTACAAGAGTTGCTGAGCAAGGGATTCATTGAGAAGGGAACATTCAGAGAAATGTTGGCGTTAGATAACAAATAATATATATATATAGGATGATTAAGATTAAGGTGATTAAAATTTGACTTAATTAAATTTATTTAGAAGTAAAAACTTGATAAATAATAAGGATATAAAAGTATATAACTACATAGTAATTATTGGAATTTTTCCAGATTTATTAGAAAATTTTCCACATTTTTTTGAATAAGTTTATGAATTGTTCATGTGGATAACTCAATTAGGGCTTAGAAAAACCTATTTAGTTAACTTATTTAAAGGAGGTGTTGATTTAAACAATTAACCTAAGTTGGATTTAATTTTGCCTAAGTTGCAATTTGCGTTGCTTCATCCCCTCTTGCTCGTCTTCGAGCACTACTGCGAACACCCGACACCGATGCCGACACCGCCACCACTGCCGCCACACCAACCCCCTCTAGGCCTTTCCGTTTCAGACAGGGGCTATTGTTGACTGTAGTGGGCCTTCACCAGAGAGCCGAGTGCCTCCCTCCCACACCTGTCGGCTACGAGCAGCGGTTGTTGCCACCTTTGCGATCGTCGCCCCCGCTGTCGACAGTCCCAACCCCCGACCCTGTCACCTCCGTCAGCTGTTGTGAGTAGCTATCGAAGAAAGGAGCCAGTAACTATAGGGTAACGACTTGATTAAATTGATTAACATGTCGCTTAATCAAATTGGGATTCTTTTACTATAGGTTTTTTATTAATCAATGGTTAATTAATAGATTTGATTAACCAGTAGGGATAATTATTTTACCATTCTATTTGACCAATTAACACTGTTTCTAGTTAATAGACTTACCAATTAATGAGGTAATGGAATTATAAATTGATTGCTTAAAATTAAAGGATTTATTAAGTGGTCAATAGTGATTAATGATGTAATTGGGTAAAGGTAATTGAACAGATAATTGAGAAGTTAATAAATTTGTCCATTCGATTAAATTAAGAAAAATTGTTAATAATGATAATGGGAGATAATGTTTTTGGTTGATTTTATTATTAGGATTTTTCTGATACTTAGATAGTTTTTCATACTTTATACTTGTAGATTCAAGTGCAAGACAGAGTCTCTGATCTGAGGACGTCTAGGATATTCTGTAGAAGAGGTGGGTAGTTCTCCCGTTGACCTCTTTTAGACCTTGTCCTTGGTGCATGATTTATTTATTGATGTGACGGTATTACTTGTTTGCCTTAACTCTACTCTAGTTTGTTTCCTGAGATGGATACTTTATTGTTTGTCCTTACTTTTAGTTTATTTATTATCGATGCAGTCTCATGGTTTGTTCATGCTTTAATTGCGTATACCCGTATGATATTGTCAGACAATAGAGTAGCTAGCAGAGTTTACTCTTGAATATGATTGTGATTGCTTAGTTATTATTTTTGGTGTGCATGCTTATATATAGTGACTGCCCATGGGACCCATCGACGGTAGCGTGTTTTACCCGCAATCCATAGCTAAATAGCTACCTACATACCCTATATGCCCATGGGACCAGTCTGTGGTAGAGTGTTTCTCCTACAGACAGTGGTCATTTATTTATCTTGTCTACACACGGGACCCGTCCATGGAAGAGTGTTTCTCCCACAAACAGTGACAAATCATTTATATACCTTGACTAGCCGCTGGATGCACCCGTGGTTGCGTGTTTTCGCTACAAACGTTGTTATACATACTTGTTATATGGGTGGTACATGCACCCAGGGTATGTGTCATGCCTGGTCAATTCAGGTTTGTAGATGACTATGTTGTTATGTTTTGCTCTTACTTCTATTAGTATCATTACCTGAGACTGCTCCCTTTTGATTCTATTGCACTTTAGTTTCATGCACTATCCGTTTATACCCGCTGAGTATTTGTGTACTCACTACCCCTTGTTTTCCTTTGACTTTCAGGTTAATAGGTAGAAGATATGTCGTGTCGTTTAGAGGTCCTAGCTGCCAGTCCCATGATGCTTTGAGATGTTTTCTTTTCTTTCGTTGTTGCCTCTTTGTTTTCTTAGTTCTTGACCTTTGCAATTTATTTTGAAGTGTGTTTTGAAATTTGCTTTTACAGTTTGTCCTACTTTTATAGTTCCTTAAATTGTATTTTTAAGACATGCACACATGTAGACTTTTCCTTATTTATATATTTTATACACGTTTAGCTGTTTCCTTTATTGTCATATTGTTTTTATCATACTCGTGTGTTAGGAATGTTTGGTTTCAGATTTCGTTATATCAAAATGTCACAAAGGGGTATCCTGTCATTGGATGATGATTTATACCCCCTGGGTGTGACTGTTGGACCAGTTGGTGCCTGATTGGCCAGTCGGGGCAGCTTTAAGCTTGGCCAAGGTAGCACATAAGTGCACCGAGCTCAGGAAGAAGGATAGGCCAGACCTTGCGACAATGATACTTCCATAGCTCAATATACTTAGGGAGCTTGTAGAAGATAACTTGGAGTAGTGTATTTTGAATGGGCTCGTTTCCTTCATCCATTTCTAACCATATCTCCATGCAAGTATGTTTATCTGATTTTGTGATTGAATGTCGAAAATGAATGGGAATGCAATGGCATGATCTAGGAGTGAAAGGTCGAGAAGCCCGAATAGTGGAATAGGAATGCTTGGAAGAAGATAAGTAGCTTCCAAGAATAGGGAGGAAATGATCGAGGTCAAGAAGAGGAAATGAGTTGATAAAATTTTGACATGTAAACATGTACATAATATATAGATCCAATCTTGTGATGTAATTGAATTATCATCAATACAATTTGTTTAATTCTTCCTTCTCAATTGGAAAAAACTGCACAATCAATTGAGAAGATATGTAAAAACTAGGAATTTCTTACTCAATTATGCTTTGTTGTTGGAAATGAGAAAAATAGTAGATTTGCGATGAAAATATTTTTCATTGCTGATTTGTCATGAAAATAATTTTAGTAGCAAATCAGCGACGAAAATTATTTTCATCGCAAATCAGCAATGAAATTGTTTTCGTCGCTATTTTGCGACAAATTTATATTTTGTCGTAAAATTTTGCAACGAAAAATATATTTTCGTTGCTAACTTCATCACAATTTTTTTTACAATGATTTTTTTGTAAAAATCATTGCAAAATTCATCACAAAATCGTGAATTTTTTATAGTGTATGATTTTGTATTACAAGAGAAAAAAAATTTAAGTTTGCAAACTTTATTTATTCTCATCTTCCCTCTAGCCAGGCTAACCTGTAACTAGATTGTTGTCATCAAACTTTGTCATAATTTTCATCAAAGAACTAGGGAGATCAAATCTACTTCATAGTTAGATCCAAGTGTTGCTTGTTGAGTTCTCGTGATCATGTATCTAAAAAACCTTTGGCTTAGTTGTTTCCTTTGAGATTCCATAACCTACTATAGTTTCCTACCTAGTGCACCAATTTGTTTAAGTAGGTCAAAAGTAGGGTTGAGACAGGGATAAGGATGATAAAAATGATGAGGTGGATCTCTAGAATTGAGATGAATCACTATGGCTAAAGTTCTCTCATTGTTACCCTTATAGGGAACCATCCATCTCCTTACTACTCAAGTTCCTATTTATAGGCCTTGTATATGTGTTTACACTATCAAATGATACATGTTTGGTTGTTACTAATTTTAATAATGACACTAGTGGGTGCATGGTCAATATCATGTCAGTTGGATAGGTAAAGATTGTTGGGATTAGTGACGTTGCTAGAAGGGAGGAGTGAATAGTAATTCTCTTTGATTGTTTGTTCTTCGATCATGTGCTCATCTACAAAAGGTTAATACACACCAGAATATAAATGAAACAAACATAAAACTGAACACTCAACAAACTCAAAATTTTTATGTGGGTCAGACTCCCCCGATTCCTACTGCACGACCTAACATCATAATGATGGCACCACTATATTTTCTCTTTGTTGGATACCTTCTGGAGGTAGATAAACCCATTAAAATCTCTATTCTTATGAGCAACACAAAACAAAATACAAAGATAAAAATGAAAAATGATTACACAAGTGATCTCTAATTTGCTTGATATTTGATTGCTTTGGATTGCCTCCTAAAGCTTTGGAATGCAATATAATTTACCCTCAAAAACTTTAAGAACTGACTTTTGAAATCCTCTATGAAATTCTCTTTTATAGGCTTCAGGTCGGGGCTGGAATCCACCTAGCAGTCGACTACTTCCATCAGTTGATTAATCAAGATCTTAATGTTGCTCTACTTTGTCAGCCTAATGGCTTCATCCATCTGAACAACATTTGACTGCTATTCCATCATCAATCAACTAATGCATCATCAAACAAGCACCTCAGTAGAATTCAAAACTTTCTATTCATTCTAGAACCTCATCAATTGAGTTCATCACTCGACTAATACATCAATCAAATTCATAACTTGACTGATACATCAATTGACTGCTAGAACATATCATTTGATTGATCATACTCTAACAGAGAACAGAGCATGAAACCCCCTTAAACCCTAAATTCATGGTTTTGAGCCATCCATTGACTAGTATATCTATATCAATTAACTATTACCTTTTAACCTTACTAACGCTGAATTCTCACTTTAACTAATATCCAGTTGAACTCAACATAGCATCCTGTCAATCATGATCTACTGGACTTCCTTTTCCTAGTATCTAGTCAACCTTAATTTATCGAGACTTCACCATTATCTAGCATCTAGTCATCCTTGACCCTGTCAAAACTTTACTATTGCCAAACATTCGATCCTCCTTCACCTATTTGGACTTTCTGTCTCACACCTAACATCCAATACTCCATGACCTATTGGGACTTTACATCTCAAGTCCAACATTTGATCCTTTATGATCTATTAGGACTTTCACCACACACCTAATATTCGGTCCTCCATGACATGTTAGGACTTCAACCATTGTCAAGTGACCGGTCAATCTTGACCTACTTGAATTTCACATCTCATGCCAAGTATTCAGTCCTCCATGACCCATTTGGGCTTCACTTCTCATGCTAAGTGTTAGATCAACAATGACCGATTTGGACTTCTCCCATGCCAACTCCCTATTAGACCTCTAACTATCAAGTGCCTGATCAACTATGATCCACTTAGACTTTACCCTTACTAACTCCCTATTGGATTTATAACTGCCAAGTGTTCAACCAACTATGAATCACTTGTACTTCTCCACTATTAAGTATTCAATCAATCTTGACCTACTTAACTTTTCACTCAACCATCAAAAACCAAATCAATATTGGTTAAGCTTGATCCGAGGTCGATTGCACTAACAATCTCCCCTTTTAACAATCTTCTCTTTTACTTAACATCCACTCTTAACCATCAAACATATTAATCAATTGTTAAGTATTCAACCTTGATATACTTAACATCTTGCTCAACCATTAAACATATTGATCAAACATCAAAACTTAACTCGAGCTTGGTCAACCTTGACAAGAGGTCTATTGCATCAATAAACTTCCCCTTTTTAATATTTGACAATATGTTTAAGTTAGGCTAGCATATTATCCCAACATCCCACTTCTTATGCCAATGCATAAATGAAGATTTCTTAACTTGAACCCTTCATTCTTTCCCTTTGGCATACATACAAAAATTCTATAAATTTAATTCACGTCCTTCATTTCTAACTTATGCCAACGTCTCAATGGAGGTTCCTTACCTTCCATTTTTCTCCAAAGCTCAACCTTGAGCATATTATCTTTCAAAAATACACATTTCCCCCTTAGTTCAAACATCTCCTCTTAACTTCATTTCTTAATCTAGGAAGTCCCTCTCTCTTTAAGGAATTACGTCTCCTCTTCCTAGGTCATGCCTTTAAGGTGGATCTTCCCCTTAAATCATGCTTCCCTTTAATTATCGCACAAATAATATTTTGGAGTTCCTAAACCTTTAGGAAGTTTCAAATTCTATGTCACGAGGTTAAAAGTTCAACATTGAACCTTAACATCTCCCTCAATTCCTTATTCTTCTCCCTAGTAACACTCCCTTGTCATATTCACTAAAACATTGTCACTTTGAATGCTTATCCAAGCATGCCAGAGGCTTACAGATGGTTAAAATACCTAGGAGTAAGCCTAAACAATCAAAATAACATTGTTTTAGTCAAAAACATATCTAGCAATAGATTGTTGTGTTCAACATTTGACTAATAACACAATAATTGACTGATATTTTTGAAACATTTAACAATTTTTGGTGTAGGGAGCATCACATTGAACCTATATTTTGATGTATGGTAAGGATAAATTTAAAGCTAGGTTGTTTGTGATCTAATATGTGTGTCAAATATGTAGGTGTAGGTAACTTGATAAAAGTCTTAGTAAGGTGACCCGATACTAAGTAGTGGAAGTCCGAGTGGGTTAGTAGGAAATGGAACAGACACTTCAAAGTAGATGTCCTAGTGGATCATAGGAGTTGAAGTGGAAGTTGATGTGTGCCAATCCGCAAGTGCATAGAGTGTCGTCAAGTAATAAAAAGATCGAATCCACAAGGAATGATGGTCAAGTACTAGTATACTAAGCAAATGTAATTGTCTAGACTAATCATGATTTGGTTTGTTCAAGAAACAAAAGATCAAGGAAAGAAAACAGAGTACTAAGTGCGGAGAGAGTGAGAATTAAGCTAAAGTAGGGAAAGAAGAGGAAGAGAGAGAGTGATCCGAGAAAGATTAGTGGGAAAAGTGATTCTAGGACTTCAATTTCACCTAAATGATTGTAAACACTAAATCTATGATTAGTTTCCTATCCTCAATGGTGATTTATGTAGGTAGACTATCCTATATATCCGATGTGAACTTTTGGAACTACACCGGTATTTTCGTTCCAATTAATCATCTACTCTCAAAGTGACAAAGCTGAGGGGTTGCTTTCTTAAGGAGATCCCTGTCATATAATCCCAAACCCCCCCGAGATGTCTTCTCTTACTGTAAAGTGATGAATTGGAACCAATCGATTAAGTTCTAAGATAATCTATTACTCCTCGTGGCATACTGAGCTACTTTCGTAGGCGACTCTCCACGTCTTGGGGTTCTACCGGTCGGAGGATTGAGTTCTCCTTTTGGTCCTTATCTAAATCCTTATGGGATATGAATCTTGTGCTTTTGGCATTAAGATTGTGTTAAATCAGTATATTCGAAACACAAACGCTCATATCATTGAATAAGAACAATTCAACTTAATAGATTAAACAAATAGTGTCTACAAATCAATAAGGCTACTCCCTAATCCTAGAATCATGTGTCTACTCCATGAGATTAGAGTTATAACTAGAAAATATCAGGAATACAAGTTGCAATAAAGACAATTCAGAAAGGAGAAAAAAAGTTTAGTCTCGACGTAGTGGCTTGTCTTCGGTTGATCTCTGATCCAAATTTAGGGCGTTGAGCATCGAAATTTCCTTTGAATTTTTTCTCCAAAGTCTTCTTGGGGCCCTTGGATGGTACCCAATCAAGCTCCCTTCTCAAATCTAAAATTTCCCCTTTTATAGTGAAGTTCCAAGTGCCCGACACAGGCCGTGCTTGCGGGCCCTCCCCCTCCCCCTCCCCTCTCCCATGTCGGGAATGGCACGGCCCCCCTGTGGCGCCCACTGGAGTTGTTGGGAAATCAGGTATGGCACGGCCCCCCTGTGGCGCCCGCTGGAGTTGTTGGGAAATCGGGTATGGCCTGTGCTAGTTGGCACGGGCCCCTTGTGGTGGGTGTTGTAAACTCCGAGAATTCAGACACGGCTCGTGCCAGTTGGTATGGGCTGCCTGTGGTGGCTGTTGGAGAGGGCTGAGGATGGAGCACGGGCTGTGCTAGCTGGTACGACCCCTCTATGTAGCCCACTGGAGTCTTCAAGATCTGGGAAATGACCCATGCCTCATTTTCCATGACCCATGTCAGCTAGATTTCCTTGGAAAAGTTGTTTTTAAATCTCATTTTGACTCCATTTCTCCCCTATCAATGAAAACAAACAAAAGCAAGTCTTTGAACTAGAAAAATATCAAAATAAAGCATGAACAAGTGAAAACATGGAATAAATTCTCAATACACGGGATAAAATGTGTACTAAACTATAATAAAAATCCTATATGAAATATACATATCAAAATTCCCCAGACCAAACCTTTGCTTGTCCTTAAGCAAATCAATATCTATAGCACATGTGAATGATCATATCATAAGCTCAATAAGTTCATCTAATCCTATCAAGTAGTATTATCATAAAGCAAAGGTA
>JBBUKS010448360.1:0-18203 GCA_038050645.1 Hedychium gardnerianum
GTTTAACGAGTTGTTCAAGCTTGTTTGTTTAATTGATCTTGTGTATATTGAACGAACATAAATAAGCTCTTATCAAGCTGAACACCAAGCTTGTTCACGAACGTTTGGTTCATTTACAGCCCTAACGTTGACAACCCCCAAATCTGCTAGACTTCTAATTAAAAACAATCAAACAATAGGAATTCATTTGTCTTTTTCCACCAGGTCACTAATTTATATCATTCATCAAGCAACTAATTTAATTTTTTTTGCATATAAGAAACTAATTTATATTTTTTCAAGGTTTTGTTAAAATTCAATATTTGTGATGTCCGGCAAAGTGATTCAGTAGCACTTAAAGGATGGACAAAGAATAATCACTAATCAATTGCCCAGAAGCAGCTAAGTGTACATGATTTTACTCCATAAAAAATCATTTATAGTTGTCTATTGTGTTTTCAACTTCTTGCATGACTTCTGCCAAAGATATTAGCAATGTCAGCTTTGTTTATGTTTTAAAAGTTTAGTTAAATAACTTAGCATTACCAGGAGATCACCCCACGTACTGCTGCCAACAAGAATAGAGAAGCCAAGTAAAACCTGTCATATAAAATGACAATTGTTATATTAAACCAATAAGTAATATGATGAATTAGCACCATAAACACAAGTATATTAATAAACCAATATGAAGATTTAAGAAGTGCATGTGGGCGGTCCTATCACAAACATAGAGCTTATGCAATATGTGGAGGCATTATTGTCAACTGTATCAACAATAAATATATTTATTAATGACTCTTTAACAATTTGAAAGAAGAATAACCTACACCCACCCCATAATGAATATAAAGTGCAAATAAGACCATGTTTATAATCCTTTCCAATGGGCACACGTGTAGTGCTTATGCAGCGCCTTCATAAACTTATGAGTACTAGCAACCTTAAACATCTTTAAGAAACATAATCCTCATTTATCAGCATATTGCTCATTCTCTCCCCATCAAAAACCAAATTATGACTCATTAGCTTCAGTTATTGTTCTGTGACAATTATTATAAATTGTTTCTAATTATTAGATCGGATGTACCAAAATCTCCAAAGCAAGTTGTTATTCTGTGACAACTATTTCTAGAGACTTTTCATAGTTAAACTTAAATGATACCATCTGTAATTCAAGAGTAATGGAGAACAGCAGCTTATTTTTTTATGATAAATTCAAATGTTTTTTTCATAATCAGAGAGGACACTGAATCAATCCTACTGGAAACTAATCAAAATCCAAATAACCATTATATACTCACTTTCCTCATTAATCTGGTGTAACTTGTAAATTGTGCTACTCAATTCAAGGCTGCCTAATTTCTCTACATTTCTTCCAAACTATCAGCTAACCTGATCGACTATCGTTTGTCATTACTAAATGATTCATTTTGCAAAAGAGGTCCCTGTTTGAACTTGTAGAGAGCAAAAATCATAGATAAAACTATCAATCACAGTGTACCAGTAATTAGTTATCATAGAATGAATCCAATTGTGTGTAGATGAAAGCCATGGAAAATATTGACATTAATGCTGAGTAATGCTCAACTCAAAAGAAACTAATAAATTAAATGAATTTAAAAATGTGAAATGCATTCAGCTTTCAGGTTAATGGATGAATTCTGAAATTGTACAGAGTACAAAAAACCAAACAGCATGTATAATCTGAAATTGTATCACACAGATGACAGAACTGATAGTTTAACTCACCCATGGTAAATAAGCGGCGGTGAACGTGAAGAGACCCAAGAAACTCATGTGAATAAAAGGATTATGCTTGCTCCAAATATAAACCTAGATATGCATGTCATTAAGCATTTAAAACAAGAAAACTACAAAAATAACCATAAAAGCAAAAGATTAACATCCATCTTAGATCTAGACAAAAAGAATAATTAGTACTAACCATCATGAATGTTAATGAATTACTGAGAAATAAAATATTTGCAAAGATCTGAGACAAATATGGTATCATCCCTCCAATGAAAACAATCCCGGTTAAAACAGTTGCCCCGAACAGCAGCATGTAGAAGAAATCTGCTGTCTTGCCTCTGAAGGAGTTCTCCTCAAGAAGTTTGCAGTAGCGAGCAAGAAAGAACATGTGGAATAGAAAATCCAAATCTAGCAACATAAACAAGTTAGCATCGATAAAGACTTAGAGCTCTTTACAATCACAGTCAAGATAAATTTTTAGATGAGGAAAACAACTAGTATGGAAATTTGAAGTATCACTTGCATGAAAACAAACCCACTAAAAGTAAATGGCTAACCCACCATTACCCTCATAAGTGTATGTTTGATATATCAAGACTAAAATTGAAGAGTAGAAATAGATATATAGATGTCCTCAGCTTTTGTTGTTCCAGAATCTGTTCACTAGCACCCTATTCCCACAAATCATGATTGTGAAAATATTCAAAAACCTTAAAGTACAAGCAACATTGTGACGCTTTGACTACAACATTGTGAAAATATTCAGGGCGGAACACCCAGAGCTTGGTTGTGAAACTTTCAACTAGGAGATTGGAATCCAATAGTAGTTTTCCAACTGACTCAGTGTCATGACTCAGTCTTAGGTCTTTGCCGAGGCTTATAGTGGTTGTAAGCTTACAGAGCAAGGCTGTTCTAGTTCTCTCCTGGACAATTGTTAGAACTTGTTCTATTACCCTATTTTAACGAGTTTATTGTCCTATTTCAAGGAGCTTTATAGTGGATTTTCATTTTAGGATAGTCACACTAACATGACTAAAGTCGTGGAGTAGGAGAGGTCTTCAAATCACATTAAATCCTGTTGTTAGTATTTTTTGACTTTGCTTCCACAATTGTTTTGTTCACTTCGGTTATTGTGCACTCTCTTGTCATCCATTCACACATCCCTCGCTAGGCCTCCATGATCCTATATTATGGAATTGTGATTTAGTTTAAATAAGAAAAAACTATTTTTAAATTTTATAACAATGTAACATAGAAAATATATGATAAAAAGTTACTAATGTATAGCTACTAATAGTGTAACAAATGATTATTATATCTCTAGGTTCACATCAAGAGTTAGCTCTAAATTTTTACATTTTTCCATTAGTGCTAGATGAACTTGTGAATTATATTTAAGATTAACCTCTTTTAGTATAGATTCTCACATATAATAGTGTGCTAACCAATGAAAGTGCAAATAGCTTAATCTCAAACCTCAAATTGTAGGCAAAAACAACAGAAACCAAAAAATTAGTTGCTAAAAGCTCCAATTTTTGAAGTTATTTTATTCAAATCTTTCTCTCACTTAAATAGTTTAACCATACAAGTGAAGAATCTTTCGGGATAGTGTATCGACAATAAAACCAATCTTCAGAGGGAAAAAAAAATCAAAATAAATTTTATGATACCAATCATGTCAAAAGTATCTCGATACATCCAATTTGATGGAACTAGTTAACTCAACTTGTAAAACGGAAAAGATAAAGGGAAGAGAAACAAAGCAGGGACGATAAACAGATACCAAATCGTCAATTTCAATAGAAATATTAATTTTAGGAAACTCAACAAAATACAAGATTCAAAGTAGATGAAGCATCATTCCTACCCATATTCCGGAAGTACAGGAAATTTGTGACGAGACGCCATATCTCATACTTCTGAACTATGCGAATAGGATTCAGATATAATTTATGAGGCGATATGATCTGAGAATGACATAAGCTTATTAGGAACGCAAACAAACAATAAAAGAAAACATTTCCTTGAAAAAAAAAAGCAATAACAGCAGAACACGCGGGCGAATGATTGAAACCCTAATTGGAGGCCATAATGACCATTGACATTCAGACGACCTAACTAATAATCGAATTCGAATGGTCACCAGAAATAAAAGGAACAAGAGTGTTAAATTCACACCTCGAGGGTGCATCCGATGGTGGTGACTACCGCGGCGGTAAGGTACGACCGCGTGATGATGGGCATCTGCTTATACCAATCCTCCACTGCTTGTGCCATTTCGCAGGTCGCCGGCTCTCGCCCGCCTAATCACAGAACTCCGAGGAAAGGAAACCCTAATCTTTCAACGAATAGTAAGAATCGAAGAAGAGGGGAACTCTCGAGCTCGGCGATGATGACTAGATTCGTTTGCCGCAGGAGCTTTCCTCTCTGATTCAACGCGAACCACGAGCGTTACGGGGGTAACCGAGGACTGGATGAGGTGTTCCCACCAATCGTCAAATGACACGTATGAAATCAGGTGGACCATCTCTTAGATAAGTCTAATACTTATGACGCTTCGCTTTGATTACTTATTTACGAGTTTTAAATGTGATCTTTTTTTCCTTTTTTTTATTTATAATAATAGACAACTTTCTTCCTGATACACCTACCTACCGTCTGAAACACAGTTAAATAGATCAACCTTTATTATCGGATTAAATAGACTAATAAGATCGATTAAGTTATTTGTACTAAAGCAACTAATTAGATGGTTGAGCAAACCAATTAGACACCAAGCAAATTAAGTGAGCAAGCCAATCATATCCAGAACTAGTTAGCCGCCATAGCAAATAATTGCAGGATAAATCACTCGCATGCATAACACCAAGGACTTCTTGGTTCAAAACATAATCCTATTTTTCAAATGAGAGTATATTATAGACAGCTACACAACACACATCCAAAAGACAATTAATACATTGAGATCCTTTCTCAATTTCTAGGACGTTCATTCATTCTTTACAAGCAATGTAGAAGTTTAGTTATAAGACTGCATTTGAGAGATTAACCCTTTCTCAAAACATATTTGATCTGTTCTCTATCTATGCAGTGCTGAAAGAGGCGTACAATTGGATACTCAAAACTGTAGTAGCCACAATCTGCCGCATGACAACAAAAAGAAACAACTAGCCTGCAGCAGCATGGTATTCTCCATCCGCCGCATGACCAACAAAATATTGTGGCAGATGTTGGGAGTAGAGTGGTATTCGTGAGTTTCTATGATCTCTTATTCTCCAGTGTGGTTTTGACCATCTTGCACTACCAGCATCAAAGTCTAGGCCTTTAGGGAGCTGGGAACTATGTACAAGTTCTAAATCCAGCTTGCAGAGATTATGGTTGACATCGGGCAAATGGTCTGTGTTTACACTCTTCATGAACTCCTCTTTCAACCAATCAATGTCTATTGTCTCCCCATCAGGCGACAAGCCCCAATAGAATACGACATTAGGCTCCACTACAATATGATCAACAAATTCAGTAGGATTTGGATCACAGTATTTGATTACCATTTCCAGCTGCATAAATAAAAAAACAAAGCTTCGAAGTCAAGGGAAAAAATTTAACAATGAACAAATGCATTCAAACTATAAAGAGCACAAAAAGCCAGCAAGAACCTTCAGCAGGAGAGCACGGATCCGTGACTTCACCCAGCCTGCCCAATCTTGTAGATTCACATCTCGAGCAGCAAGAAAAATTCTCATAAAGTGAGTGTACTCTGTTTTATATGGATATGCTTCAAACAAACTTTCCCATTTAAACTTCAATCCTTCTGGATCTTGCAACTGAAACCACAAAAATAATAATAATAATAATAATAATAATTAATAATTAATTGTTTATCTGACAAGCAACAGTTTGGCAACATCCAATCTTAAATCTGAAACCAGCAAGGAGTTGAACAACTAATGAAAAATGCTCGTTTAAAACATCTTTTCTGTGAATATTTCAATAATTCCAAAAATCTAGATAATGGAAATCCAATTACTTAAGTATTACCTTTTCAAACTGGAAGAAAAAACATGCAAGCATACCAAGGTACAAAACAAACATGCAATTCATGGGCATGTAAAATACAAAATTAAGGCTAAATATTTACGTTTAAAATGAATGAGAATCTGAAAACTATAAATTTTGAAGCTACAAATTCAAAAACTATAAATTATATGATGTGAAAATTATAAATAATTAGAGTATATTGTCTAAGGCACCCTGAAAATCTATAATTGTGCCAATACCAGATAATAAGCAGAGTAGGTAGTCCATCAATTATAGGGTAGATCCAAAAACTTCATGTTAGATGGTTGTGAAGAATCAATTACTGTTTCCAAACTAATAGGAATCTCTATACAAATCAAGAACCTCATGAAAATAGATAATTAGAAAAATTATGTTACTGATTGCAAGCCCAATACGAAGAGCCAAACAAGTGTTGATTCAACCATTCAAGTAATGGGGATATCTACTTTCTCCTTTGAATATTGGGAAGTGGAAATTCACAGATTAGGGAAAAGATGGCAGTGATCAACCCTCGACAAACCAAAATCAGATGCAAAATGCACATGCTTGCATGAATCTATAAACTCAAGAGATTCATAAATGTTTTCATGAATTTTGAGCAACTCAAAATTAGGAGAGAAAAAAGGTCATATGGAAGAATTCAATAACATAAACAAATAGGTGGAATACATGATGTTACTAGCATGTTGCATTCCCATTATTATTGTCGAAAAAACACATTGCAAAAGTAATTCAGAAAGATTAAGTTGTATTCTGAAAATTATCTTACCCTAGTCAAGGAATATCCACGCTGAAACTCGGAAACAATTTTTGTATAAGTGCTTCTTGTGATATTAGAGTTGCACCAGTCAAATGGACTACAAGGCATCATGATAGGCATAAATGACGGCATATCAGGATGTCCAAACTGGATCAATGGATCTCTTAGAATTACTGGTTCAGGCCAAGGCCATTTAGAGAAGGTCTCAAAGAAAAGGCATAAGAGAGCACTAATACTTGCATGCTGATATTTCTGACATACATAGGCTGCAAGGATGGCCAAGTGAATTCCTCCAAAGAATCCAAATAACTGAAATTCAACCGGCTCAGAGATGTTATTTTACCAAGAAAAATTGTATATAAAAGCTTCAAGGAAAGAATAAAGTGGAAGAGATCATACATGTGAATAAACTCCGCGCCTTTTTGCCCACAATTTAACACACCGCAACAAAGATTGAAAATTCTGCAAATCAAACTCACAAGAAATTAATAAAGAATGAAGTTGATCAATCCATGTTTTGAGTAACTACTGAAGTAACACAAATTCTATAAAAATTTGTCTTTGTTTCAACATGACTACCAGCTTCAGGATTGGATCAGTTTTTTCTATAACGTCTAGCTTCAGGATTGCTATTTGGCTTTGCCAAAACTTCAAGCCTTTCACCAAACCAACACAGCCACCCTTTTCTAGAGGTTACAGCAAAGGATACCATATGAATATTTCAAATTTGAGGATAGAAGTCACTTCTGCTAATCCTATCCAAATAACTAAACTAAAATATTGGCATAATAATAACTTGAAACTAGGTTATAAATTACATCACTATCTATAACGCTTCATCAAGCTAGAGCATAGATACTATCTACGGCGAGCTTGTTACATAAACTAGAAAAAAAAATCTTGATGAAAACAATTCTTGATATTTAATTGAGAAACTTCATACTCAATCAATAAACAACATAGAAAGTATAAAATGCTAAGATAATAAATTTATATGCATAAGTTAAAATGAATTAAATTCTAAAAATCCCATATTATAAATTCCTAGCCATCTTGTGGTAGCACTTTTTAGCTCTATAAGATAACCACTAATACCCATATTTGAAAGCATAAAGATGGTAGCCCAGATAAATTGTGCTCTTCACAAGATGTTACTACTAAGGACCTATGTCTAAAAGCTTTGTATTGCAGAATGAAGAAACTGAAAAAGAACTGACATAACTATGAAATGTAAAAAAATCAAGAAGGTGCATAACATAAAATATCATGCAAGAAGTTTAACATTATGCAGAAACGAAATGAACTTCATATTGCAAACATAAAAGTTTATTTAAAAAAAGTTTTTTAAAGAAAAATATAAATGGATTATGAAGAGGAAAAAATGACAACAAAAATACCTTCAAATTTGGTACTAGTTGAAGGATGCGATTATTAGCGCGAACACCAGACAAACTTCTCCAGCTAGTCTCATCGATTTTTGCTAATATGGACGGGTCAAAAATGTTCAGACCCTGTAATACAAGTAATTGACATCTATTACTTAAGAGTTTAATCAAATAAGTAAAAGCTCAGACTTTGAATTCATGCACTAAATATTTATTAATATAAAAGATATAAAAGGGCAATTCCACCAATACTTTTGGCATATCTTAAGAAGATTATTCACTGAACATAAACACAAGGTGAAAGCACCTGATATGCATGGGAATGGATAATCAGGGCATTTAAGAAAATTTGTCTAATGTGGCATGAGCTTAAATATATAAGTTAATTGAACACTAGAAAACATGATCTGCAAAAATAGTTAAACAAACAAAGTAGAATACGCAAGGAGCATGATCATTCATAAACATATGAATGCATACAGCATGATCATTTAAAATATTCTTATGTGCATACCTCAGGAGCAGAAACAACAGAAAGGCGCGCATAAGGAAAGTCAATCGAAATCCCATTGAACTTAAAACGCATCAATGGGACTTTTGCACTCTTGACACATTGAAGTTCTGTAACTTCTACTCGACCTTCTAACATTGATCTCAGAACAATGAAAAAGTCCTCCTGCAACAAGATGCATTATGATTTGCAATTAACAAAGAAATAAAACAAGTAGTGGCATATACAGACTTACCTCCATCGTGGCAAAATACGGACCAACACACAATGCATCAATGTCAGATTCAGGTCCATGAACCTATATAATTGTCATTTTGTTAAACAATTGTAAACAAACAGCAACAAGAAAACATAAATTTTTGTGAAGAACAAGATACCAAAATTTAACTCTGTGAAAAAGTTAGAAATCAAGGTTTAGCACATATCAACAGTAAAACCTTAGTGAAATAGAAATATAAAAGTAATAAAACAGTGCACTTTTTCCTTTTTTACATGGGCCAGGAAATTTGATAACTAAAAGCTAAAGTAAATCTTTGCCATGCTATTTATTGCTAATAGAATTTCTCCAAACGAACATAAACACCAATTTATTATGATAATACAAAAACAAAAGAAGCAAATTTTCAGAAGTAATTACTTAGTTGGAAAGCATCATAAAATTCTTATAGAATAAAAAAGATAGTTGAGGACTCAATTCAAATGCACATAAGCTCCAGTACGCACACACATGCACAAACATACACATGCATCATATGCCCACACACGCCAACACCTATAATGCAATGTCCATAAACACATAATGTTGACTGGCCAAATATTTAATAACAATTCAGTCTCTTCTTCTAGATCATAAAGGTCAACAGAAAAAAAATTAGATGAGGATGGTTTTCTCACAAGAGGAATATGAAGCTTAATGGAAGAATTACTCAACCAATTAGACACATGAAAAAAATAATCAGCATTTTAGAAATAAAAAATAAGGCCATGTAAGCATATCTTCACGTGCTACTTGAGGTTATGGATTAAAACAACATAGCACAAATACCCTTTGTTACTCATGTTACATCAATCAAACACATTGATAAAGGAAGAAAATATTTCACAATTTTTTCATTGTAAAAAATCTTAATGAAAACATGTGCACGGCATCCGTCTTAATAATAGACTAAAGATCAAGATAACTTACCCCTAAACCATATGAACCATATGTAAGAACAGTGGCACTTGTCTGATAAATCACAGTCTTAGGTAGACGACGTTGCCAAGCGATCTTCTTTATCCATTCCCGGACTATCTACTAGGAATAAACATGTTACACTTATAGCAGGCTTTTAGGACAAGTTGATTTCAGAAATAAGTACTTCATATACAGAACATAAAATAATTCTAAAACTTAAGAACAAACTTACTTTGTAACAAAAAAAAAGAAAAGAAACAACACAATATTTTCATTATTAGCTAATGGGAACACTATTTCTAGGGGAAAAAAGTAGAAAAAAAATAGCTGGAAATTGGATCCCTTAATCTGAAACTAACTGTTGGAGATATATAGTAAGGAGCAAAGGCATATCCATCACCACAACGACCAAAAGAAAAAAGACAAGAAAAAGAACAAGCGAGCAAACAACTTCAAATATATCAACTTGGAAAACAGATTTGGCCACAACTAATCACCATTTTAAATATATAATTTTCATCTACACAGACCTGTTTAAGCTGAACAATCACATTTTTCCTGTTCACTTCCTCCTCTGGGGACGGATACAGACTCTCATCTCCCATCAACTACAAGAAAAGAACCAACAATAAACTCGTTAGAATACAATCTTTGAAATCAGGGAAAACTCTAGGGTGGAAAAAAAAGAGCGAAGACAAAAAAAAGAGGAAAATATAAATAAATAAATATGGACCTTCAGAAGCGATCCCGTTCTTTTCTCATCCATCTGCGCCAAGAACGCAGGATTCAAGCGCAGGACCACAGGAGGAGGGACGACCTTGGGATTCACGGGGACCAAGGCCGGCTTGCGAAGAAAGACAGCCCCGTCAGGAGCAGCGCGCAGCGTAGGACCGAGGGCGAGCAAGTATCCCACCGGCGGATGCGCTGGCGGCGGAAGGATTAGGGTTCGGGGGTCGATGAGATGGGCGAGCGGCGAGGAGTTCGAACGCAGCGAGATGATCTTTCTGTCGTCCGAGGAGGCATAAGCCATAAAATAGGAGGCAGAATCAGGGAGAGCGGCGGCGGCGTTGGCGGCGATGGGCGGCGACGGTACAGCAGAGCGAGGTCGAGTCGAGGAGGAGGAGAAAAGAAAAAAAAAATGGAATGGTAGAAAGGGTAGAGCCCGACTCGGGCGTGGGGTTTTATAGAACGCGACGGGTCATCTCGTTTTAGCAAAATTTTGAATTCGTTGTTTGTGGGGTCTGCCTCAAACAACCTTCTGGAGACTTCTAGCGGCCCGGTTCGGCCCAATAACTCAAGCGTCTCCGACAACGAGTTTGCGGCACGTGTGGTCGTCACCATTGCTTCTCCAGCAAGATGAATACGTCACGTCGCAATTCCACGAATAGCCAGCCCCACACGTTATGCCGCGTAAGCCAACCTTCCGAAATAGTCATTGTCAAACTACCTCACGTGCCTAATAATGTTAATTAAGTAAATTAGGTTTTTGCTACCATTTAGAAAAAAATGTTAAGTATTTATATTTTGTTAATGATGCACGGGTCAAATCAAAAGTTAAATTGAGTTAGAAATCAAATTAAATCGAATTGAGTCGAACCAAGTTAAAATGAGCTCGGGGCAAATTGACTCCCACTAAAAGACCTCAAATTAAATCCGTTCAAGTTGCATTTGAGTTTGATCTGTCTTAATTGGAAACTCTGATTCGATACGATGGTTGTTAAAGGATCACAAGAAACATCGCTCGATAAAAAATAAAAGAGATGTGTTAAGTCATTCCATCCCTCGATCTCAAACCGAATATGTTAAATTATTTTTAAGCCACAATGTCTCTTTTCTTTGAAACTCAAAATATTCTTTAGACCAATCAATTTATTTGAAATACACTAGAAACAAAACAAGAAGAGTTACAAGAATCGCATAATGAAGCACAAGCAAACAAGGAAATAGATTTCTTGACAGTGCTCAAGAACAACCTGTTAAGTAAAGGCACTTGGGAACATGAGTCAGGTAAAAAAATGTTCAGTAGAATTTGTAAGGCTGATCGTATTGCATAACAGCACAAGATTGAATCAGTTCTTACGTGAGATCGTCGTCCTAAACATATGGCGAAAACAAGTCGAGTAAGGAGGATGTGGGATATGAACAAGGGGAGAAAGATGACAAGCAAAGAGAAACGCAGTGGCTTCCGTAGATGCTTACTTTTCTCTCTGAGAGTTGTGTTGTAACCAAAACGAAATGTTGCATTTATAGGTCAGTGAATATAGATACCAAATTTTAGTGAACAATAGTGTAGATAAATCAGTAAATGTAAGAATATCGAAAAAGAAGTAAAATTAGGATAATGATTGCACACTAAAATGAAGTACTTGAGTTTCTCATTTGCTAAAAGGTTAATATGGTGCTTAAAATAATGCTTGAGATCCTCCAAAAGCAAGACATGAAAACTACTTGAAGGAGACATGCCCTGAACAACATCAGACCATATAGACCGACTTGATAAGCATCGCGAAGGCAAGTTGGTTATGCTGTCAAATTTCCCCTTTTTCTCATTCCTTTTTTTTTTGATCTGAACAGTCAAATTTACAGAAAAACTGGTCGCTGAGTTTATCATTCTAGTAAAAGGAACTTAAGGGCTGTCATAAGTAGACAAGCCATGGATTGTTGGGAAAACTTACAATTTGTGATCATTCTATACTCTAATCTTCTTAGTTCCTGCTTCAGACTGATTTTCTTAAAGGTTGTCAATGTTCAGAGGAAGAATGGCATTTGATTTCCTAACGCAATTGCATTTTGTCCATGATGTACTTCACACTTATTTGTTTCAAGGTTTAATCCATTGAGATAGTCCCTCAACCTAACTTTCAAGTTATTTAGCCTTTTATGATTAGTTAAGAGCCTTTTGACAACTCCTACACCGAGCACAGATAAACATCACATTATAATACAATTATCAACTAAAAGAATACTTTGAAAATGATATGAACATCTCCAAGAATATCATGATTTAACAACATAAAGTGCCACATGAAACCACAAAGCAAATGATACATACATACTTTACATAGATGAGCTAATAATGGACAACCTTATACAGTTCACAACCTCCCCTTTGTTTTGCTTAGGTTCACAAGGACTTTCCAAAATATTAGCTTCCAATAAACATGTACACTAGGGGCTGGCAGATTATATGATATGCTTAAACAACATATATGCAAAAGGGAAACAATTCACCTACTTAGCTTTTGTTTCATCAATGCCTTCAGGTGCTTTAGTTTTTGAACTTGGTGATTTACCAATTAATGCCTTCTTCACCTTGACAATCGATTGCTTCACTTTTGAGATTATGGTTTTAGGTTTCTTACCTGATAGTTCAGCTTTAGTAACCTCTTCATCTGCTTTGGTTTCAGTTAAACTTCGAGCACCAACTTGTACAGTCTCTTGCTCCTTACCTTCTGTGTTCCCATTTTCAAATGTATCCAGAAGAGTTTGCTTATTTGGCTTTAATTCTGTCTCCAACTCCTTGGATTCACATTGCTTATCATCGGAAGGTACATTACTTTCAGCTTCGACCAAGTTTGAATTCTGTCCTTCCAAATTCTCATCCTTGGCATCTATACTAACTTCGACACCTTCAGCAATGGATTGCGTTGTCTCAGTTGAAGTTGCCATTTCGATGTCTAAATTCTTTTCGGGTTTCTCCTGTTTAGCATCAAGCTCTGGCTCGGCGACAAGTTCAGCAACTTCTATAGTTTCTGAAACATTGTGATCAGAATCAGCATTGTGATCTTCAACATTCTTTTCAGCAACTAACGTTTCTACTTGAACTTCTTTAGCTTCAGAAGGAACTACATCTGAATCTCCATTGAGAGAAAGCTCTTCCTTTGGTATCTGAAGACTGACTTCAACTGCATTAGTTACAACCTCCTCATCTGCTGGTTTTTCTACAAAGGTCGGTTCAGAAGGCTCCGGTTCGACAGGATTGTCATGTTCTACTATGTTGGAACTATCTGCACCAGAAACCTCTGAAGATTCATCAACATCTTTTACCTCTTCAGCAACAGTTTCTGAAATTGCTGGTTCTTTTGGTGCTTCGACTGGAGGTTCCACGCCATTAGTATCAACAGTGGCATCGGCAAGCTCTCGAGCAATGCTCACAGCTGGTGGTTCAGGGGCCTCTTCAGTAACACTTTCTGAAAGAGCAAGTTCTTCTGGTGTTCCAACTGGATCTTCAGCTACAACCTCAGGCTTTGGAAGATTCTTCTCATCAGCAATATTTGCATCATCTGAAACAATCTTCTCCATCTTTCGCAAACGTATCAAAGGATACTTGCTTTTAACAGATCTCTCCTAAACAGAAAAAACAGAGTACCAGAATCGAATTAGTTGACTTCAAGAACACCTCCAGAAGAAAACATTGAGTGCACTTACGATGTAAAGACACTTAAAAGTTGCTCTCTCACCTCAACAATGGATGGATCTGCCTCAGAAGCTTCAGAATTGCTTGAGATTTCTCTGGCTGGAGCAGCAGCGGCTGGGAATGGGAGGATAAGGAGAGACAGCAGAGTATGGTGGGAGACTCTGAGTGACGCAGACACCAGTGGCTCAATTAGGGAGCATTTTTCTTCAAGCATGAGCTGGCACTGGGACAGAAACAGCATGAAAATCACGAAAGACTCCAAATTTTAACAGTGGTCAAAACCCTCGCCGTAGATTGTCACCTTTGCGAGGAGGATTTGGCTGCCTTGGACAGCAAAGAACAAGTCACTGGTGATTGTCAAGAAGAAGAATACAGATGAGTACTGTTAGTTGATTGGCTACAGAAAAGTAAAAACAAAGAAAGATAACAAACATGGAATGGAAAGATACAGATGGATACTATTAGTTGATTAGCTACCTGCCAAGAGATGAGGAGGAGGATCCCCATCTTGCCTCTTGCCTCTTGCCTCTTGCCTCTTGCCTGCCTGTAGGTCTCGTGGCTCTGCTGGTGGTTGTACTTGTTTTATGCTGTGTGTGTGGCGGATCTAATCCATGGATTGAGGTCGCTTTCAGCTCCAACACATAACTTTTTAACCTTTTGCTTAACTCCAAGGGAATGCTTCTAAATGAAAGACTAATGAATTAGAAAAGATAGATTATAAAATGAATATGAATGAATATTGTCTCACGAGATGAGTAGATAATTGCGAAATATTATTATTAAAAAATTTAAAAATTAATTTTTGTTAACATAATATTTATTAAATTCATATTAGGTAGATCACGTCCTGACAAAATAAATTGATGATTAATATATAAATTATTATTATTATAAAATTTAAGAATTAAATTTTAGTTAATAGTCAGATTTTTATCTTTGTTTATGTATTGGTTATTGTCCGAGCATAGAGGATTGGTCACTGTCAAATTTCTGTTTTCCTTCATGTATTGATCACTGTCCGGATTAATAAATTAATCCTCATGATTTATTTTTTTCATATTAATTTTGAGACGGACGGATAGAAATTAGAGTTCACCTTTTACCACGATCCTCTGCATAGATTACTATTTAAAAGTAAAAAAGTAATATGTGATTTAATTTTTTATATATAAAAAAATAATTAATCAAATCAGATAACGTCTGGGGTGATCGGTTCGGCCCCACGAAAGTTTCTTATCGACCATCAGGATAAATCGAAAAGCGTTAATGGAGACTCATCCAAATAATTAGTATTCTAAGAAGGAAACGATTTAAATTTCTATAAATAACGATGAGATGACGTTTCGTCGGTGTATGATTTTTTATCACCGTGAATATTTTAAAAATCTACTGTTTTAGAATTATTCGTTTATTTCTAAGATGAGTCAGACGAAATTTAGACATTTGAATTATTAAAAAAAATATAAATGTAATATGAGAGTCATTAAGAAATTAGATAAGAAAATGAAATAATTATATGTATAAGGACTTTGGTCCTGAACGTATAAATATTGAATACAATTCTAACACGTGCCATCGGTATTTCAAAGCAGAGAAATGTCATTCAGCTAAAAAAACATAAAACAAGTTATATTCGAATTAACTGATCCTTATTTAAAGTCATTTTAGAATGTGAAATAAGTATCAAAAAATTAGTGACTGAAGGTGTAAATCAGATTAGTTTGGTTGTAACCAAAGTGGCAACTAGAGGTGTAAGTTAGGTTGGGTTAATTTTAAATTAGCCTAGTTCAGAACATGTCTGGTATGATAGTATAGTACTGTCGTGTTGGATTTGGTATGGTTTGCGAATTGAGTTGGATAGTTGTGATTCAACCTAAGCTGGCCACCGGAACAAGCCGCCTGCAACTCTTCGACCGACCGAAACCTATTTGAGTCGAGTTTGCACGACCCAATAGGTTTTGGGCCATGTTGGGCTTGTCCCAACTTGGTCCACAAGTTGAGCTATATATATTTTTTTAAAAAATAAAATTTTAAATTTTAAAATAAATGGTCCACAACTTGGTCCATTGCTAGCCTCACAAGCTCTCCAATAAATGGGCTGATCATGCACATGCGCGCGGCCCGATTAACCTATTTTGCCCCTGGAAGCTCTGACGCAATGCAAATGCATCCCAGCACATACCCTACGCCTTCGTACAATTAGAATCGTCAATTAAAATTAAATCTATCAAATTAATTTACTTCATCAAATAATTTAAGAAGATTAAATTAAATTTTTATCAAATTGTTTTAAAATGAGTCCAAATGAGTTGATCTACTTGGGCCACGACTCGTGTGAGTCTGCTCGCGATGAGTTTGGATTGACTCGCGGGTTGATTTTTTTTTTTAAATTTAAAACTAAAGTAAAAATTTTTAATCGGCTCATGAGCTTCATCAATTTATGATATCACATCTAATATCAAAGAATATTATATTCAGTTGAAAAATAACTATTAATATTATTATCTTAGAGCATATTCACTAAAATAAATATATTGTAATAATAAATAAGTTAAAAATTTAATAACATGTTAATGCAATCAAATTGATTAAGATATAAAGAAATAAATACGAGTATCTTTTTTAAAATATGATTCAATCCGTCTAATTCGTAGTTCAAACTTAAATTATATATATATATATATATATATATTTTGGTAAGCCTATGGATTAGCCTACCTAATTCATAAATCGCCTTGAGTTAAATTAGATTAGAAATTTTTTAACCTGCTAAGATAATAGATCGACTCACCTCACACCGCTAAATGATCGATCCGCTACGGGTCAGCCCGTCCCGCCATGAATTAGCCACAGCACTACATGCAATTTCCTTTAATTTTAGTGTTTTCAACTCTATCAATTAATCGAATGCCTACTACTTTTTAATCTTGAGCTGAACCAAATATAGTGGTAAAAAATGAAATATTCGTCCTCAGCGCTCCCGTCAGCCCATCCTAAGATCAACACGGAGGAGATAAATCACGGAGGCTAGTTTACTAGCTCGGACAATGACCAGTGCATGAAGGAGGACAAAAAATCTGACTACTAGCCAGTATTTGACATTCAGATCTTATGATGACAACGCCCCATGTACTAGCCATCAGCTCATTTCGTGGAGACATTTAATTATGAACCATCAAGATACATCGAATAAATAAATATAAAATTAAAAGAAACTTGGGTAATAGCTCAACCAAACAATATATATATATATATTGTTTTTTTAGCTGAACCAAAACATATATATTTTGTTAATTTCCGCATCAAAATATTATAAATATATATATATATATATATATATATAGTCCTCCTCTCTCTATGGTCTTGGGTCCCAAGTTAGAGTCGTATATAATCATATAATGGTTCATAGAGTCAGGGGTCATCCCAACGGATCATCTATTGAAGTACAATCTTTAAAGGAAGAAAATTTTGATTTGAAAAATCAACTCTCGACATTATAACAACATTTTGAAGAGTCTTGGCAAACACAAATGAGATATGACCAAATTCGACGTGAAATGCAAAATCATGGCTCGAATGAGTCAAACGTCGCATAATTTTAACTCTCAGGAGACTCAAAACCTGTAAGACTCTCACAATACTGATCAGTAGCTACTGAGAGGTGTGTTAACCTTTATTTTTTTTTCATCACTCATGAAATATGCAAAATAGATATAATAATTTTCATATTAAATGATCTCTAATTATATTATATCTTTTCAGGAATATTGTAGATAATGATATATTCTATATATCACCATTAGCATATATTCAAACTAGCATCCAGGTATTTTTTTTAAAACTTGTAAACTATTGTTTAGCTAATATTTTTTTTATTATAGTGTTCATCTTGTTTAGTTTAAATTCAATTTGTTTCGCATAATTCTAATGATGTATGATCAATTTTTTTCCTTATTTTATTAATAACCTATCATATTATACTTTCTACATGATTGGATACTATTAGCTAGTTTTGGAGTGAGATTAAATGTATTCGCTTGAAAGTTTTTTTTTTATCGTTAGTAATGTATCTAGATTTATTAGATTCAGATATTTATTAACAATTGAAGGCAGTAGACATAAGAATATAAACTTGAATACCCTTAATTATTAACAATGAA
>JBBUKS010448688.1:0-18199 GCA_038050645.1 Hedychium gardnerianum
AGAACATTTCATTCTCATGTATAATTACTTAATTATCATCCATTATATTATTATTATTTATCTATATTTTTCGTTCAAATCCTAATCTAGAGGCGTGTTACAATAATTATGAATCTGTAGCTACTATACAATTGTAATAGTTACGAAATTATAGTTGTTACAACGTAAATATTAAGTAAACTTTAAGAGACAATAATTTTTGACTCGAATTGAATCAAAAACGTAAAATATATCAAATTCAAACTCATTTAGAGATCTATATTTGTTATCGAGTGTAACTCGTAACGATCTAATCTTAGGCTCAAAAAACATTGTTCAAAACATTTGTGGAGGCTCCAAATAATTTGTCATTATTATTATTATTAATATTATAACAATTATAAAATCGTAACTGCTATAACTATAATTTACAATTGTTTTAGTTATAGCAACTAACTATTATAATCGTAACAGCTATAAAACTGTAGTTATTACAATATATGTAGTAGTTATAATTTCATAATTATTATAATCCGTGGTCAATATTTAGACGAAAGATATAGATGAGATAATAATAATAATATAATAATAATATCAAACAATATACTGAATGACAGTTATATTATTTTACCAGGGACACTTTTTTAATAATAAATTAAAATAAAATGATCTTTTGATAATTTAGAAAAATAAAGACGTTATTTTAACTTTTACTCAACTTTTTTTCTATCACCACCAACCTAAAAAAAATACTTATAAAAATACTCTAAAAATATCTTTTATATATTTTTTAATATTAGCTCTACTAAATTTAAAGTATAATTTATATATATTTTTAAAAAAATTAATTAGCATTAGTCCACTTATAATATATTATAATTAAATTTTAAAATTTAAATATCTAATTTATTATTAGAGAATTTAACTACACGCAGGTTTGAAATATTCATCTATAATTCTAAATAGAATATTATGTCACAAATTTTTATGACATAATAAACCTTTTTCTCACTCAAAATTTTATAAAAAATACCCATTTTTTTTTTGTCGTTTTGTTCCTGTTCCGGAGGTGTCGCGGTGTCAGGATCTGTCCCCCGCCTCCTCCTCATCATTCGCTGATTCCAAATATTCCTCTCCTCTCTGTTTTTTTCTAAAAGATTCCCATCATTTCCTAATATTTTCTTAATTTGATCCTTTTTCTACTGTTTCAAACGATTAAGATTCGCGTCATTCCCGAGCTATTATTAATTAATCATTGCCCGTGGAGAGGGTGTTTTTGGGTACGGAAATATGAGACGAGGGTTTATTCGCAAAAATAGGTCCCGACGCGTCGCTCTTTATAAAAACCCTCGCACGTCTTCTGTTTGATTCGCCGGATGGTATTTCGAGCGTAGCTGATGATCTCGGCGCCGGCGATCGCAAATGCTGGGCCTCGGGATTGGAGGTCCAATGGCGGGTTCCGAGACCTGGCGGGCGGCTGCGTTCGCGCGAAGGCGGTGAAGCGGCACGCGACGAGGCGGGCCAAGGCAGAGGAGGAGCGGGAAGCGCCGGCGGCCGTCGGGTCTCCGACGAGAGTCTGCGCCGATTGCGGCACTTCGGAGACGCCGCTGTGGCGGAGTGGCCCTGCGGGGCCTAAGGTCGCGATCTGTTTTCTTTTTTTCTTCCTTCCCCCTCGCGTTTCTTGATATCTCCGGACCTAATTCTGCATTTTCCGGAACTCGATCCGTGCTTCGTGGTGATTTTCGAGTTCGATCGAGCTTGGTCTCTTGAAATTCTTCTTTCGTTTCTGCTTTCGGTCAATTCGTGCTTCTTCGAATCGAGATCTGGCGATCCAAAACTACTCAAATCGTCGGTTGCTTTTGGCAGTCCCTCTGCAATGCGTGCGGGATCAAGTACAGGAAGAGGAAAAAGGCACTCGAACCCGCATCCCGCTCATCGGACGCCGGCTCCGATGGGCAGGCGAGGGAGGAGCCGAGCCCGGAGGAGCTGAAGAAGAGACAGAGACTGAAGCAGGAGAGGATGCTGAAGCTGCTGCTCCTGCAGCACGAGAAGCAGAGAGGCGGGAGGGAGGAGGAGAAGAAGGCAACGGTGGAGGAACACGGCAAAGAAGAAGTCGAGGAGGCTGCCTTGCTCTTGATGTCACTCTCCTCAGGCCTCGTTCTCCATTCCTAGTACTGATACTGCTTCCTTTCTTTCGGTCCCAAGTACTGCTCCCCTTTAACAGAATTTGCTGCAGTACTCCATCACTATCACTGTAGTTTAGTACAAAATAAAACAAAAAAGATACAAAAAACAAAAAAAAAAAACAGAAGTTTGGGCTCTGTTTAGTTTAGTGTGTGGTATACTAGTTGTTGTGTAAGGTTAAGAATTAATTCTCCAGAAAAATGACTATAGGAGTTTTAGTTTAGTGTGACTTAAGTTTAGTTTGGGTCCTGTTTTATTTGCAAAAGAAGTTCTTCTCTTTGTTATGTAGCTCTGGAATTTGGCAGGCAGTGCCAAAATGGTTCTTTATTAAAGGAAAAAGTACTGAATTATATTATGACAAAAGTAGAAAGTATATGATATTTTAAAAAAGAAAATAAATAAAAATTTGACAGTTTTATTTAAGCCCGCAAAAAATCGTTGCATTTTAAGAAAATTAAAATAAGCAGTAATTAAACAAATTACAATCGATGCCATAAACAGCAAGGTAGGGCATCAGCCAAAAGCATTTATTTTCTGCCCGCAAATGGCTTCATCTTGTTCGCGGATTGACGTAGGTATCTGTATGAGTAGCTGTACTTGCGCTAGTACAAAAAAAAAAGTGAAGGGGCTTACCTTTTGCAAATGGCTTCCTCTTCCTTCTCAGCCTTCGCCTCCATTTCCAAGCGCCAGATCTCTCGCTCTCTGGTTCTTCCGATTCGGGAACCAACCCCGAAGAGTCATCCCCTGAACCAGACGATGCTGCCGCCGGCGGCGAGGGCCCCCAGCGGCGCGTCCCCTTCCACCGCTCCCTCGAAAACGGCCACGATCAAGGCGTTTACAAGGTGCGGTTTCGCAGCGAATCATTTCATAGATCAATAATTATTTGATCTGGAGACCTGTTTGCCTCGCAGGGGATTCTTGTGGGGAAGGTTGGGCAGAATCCGGTGCAGAAGTATCTCAGAAGTGGACGCCCTGTGGTGCTCTTTTCGCTGGGAACGGGAGGAATCCGGAATAATCGACGCCCCCTTGACAATGTGGAACCGAGAGATTACGCCGATCGATGCTCTGTGCAGTGGCACAGGGTCTGTGTGTACCCAGATCGGCTCGGCAACCTGGCTCTCAAGCATGTCAAGCTAGGGTTAGTTGATGATGATATTATCTTTTACTGTTCCGATTACAATCAACTGTTAGAATTCTGATCTATATATCATTTTTGCCATTGTAAAATTTGGTTTCACCATATTGATAACCTTTAGATGCGACATGCTTGGATATGATAATATATAAGTGGTTGATTTTACTGCAATTACTTTGATCTGGTCATAATTAGCTGTCAATTCTCTTCAAGATGAATTCCCTTCAATAGTTGTTTCTGTCGAAGAAACAAATAAAAGGTGTATGAGAAAGAGTCTATTTCTCCTAGTTTCACAAGTTTATCCTAGTCAATGTGCACATATATGATTCATGAATTGTTCGGTTTGTGCTTTTTTGTTTCTTGTGTATTGAGCTTGCAAAAGATGCAAGACAAGGTTTACTTCTTACAAACATGATGGAGATGTTTGACAAGGTTTTACTCTCTAAATCGTGATCTGCCTGTTGAAGAATTTTTCAACAACTGCACTCGCCTTTTAGTAGATATGACTGCCTAACTTCCTCAAAATCCTAAAGAACCATTGTTAGTCTATCTAGTCAAACGACTCAAATCAATTGCAAGGATTATTTGATTAGGTTGTGAAGATGATCTAATATCATATTTCTGCTATTTAGTGTCAAAATTATGGGATTTTCGTCTACAAAGGTGTATGCTGCATTTATGTTAATGAACTCTACACACGCACATGCAAATCACTTCAGAGTTTTTTTTGTCACATTGATTTGTTTTCATATATATAGCCAGCATTTTCAAGGTAAAGTTACTATTCTCAGTGGTGCTTATTGGTTGCTCTCTTTTAATGCAGATCAATCTTGTATGTGGAGGGAAATCTTGAGACTAAAGTTTTCACTGATCAAGTTACCGGTTTAGTTAGTCGATTAAGAGAAATAGCTATTCGACGAGACAGTGCCACTCTTTCCTTTTTCAGTTGCTTTGGTTTCAAGCAGAGAAATTACTGTCCATTTGTAGCCTACAAGTATAAACTTTGTACCACTAATCGTATGCTTATCAACTATCATTCTGAAAGAAAACGTCAGTATCTGATGATGGCACACAGAAGTCATGCCTATTGGTACTACATATGTAGATAATTTTAGCTTCTAAATCTGTAAATGCATCATAGATTAGTTCCAACTGAAAGTTAGGTTGGGTTTCGCTGCCACAGTTTAAACTACGTACGTGTTAAATTACTTAAATCAAGAAAAACTGTATGTATTGGGAATCTTTATTATTTCATTTTGTATGGAAGACAACAGGTTTATTCACTGCTAGACAGCTTTTGATTTAACTGTTGAATAATTCAAACTGCTGACAAAAATTATTTACTGAACATGGTCTGAGGTTTGGTCGTCGTGCTTAAATTTATCTTTGCTGATAGATAATAGAGTCTTGGGATGAGAAATAAAAAACTGATTAATAGTATGCTTCTGATCCCTCACTTAACTACTGTATGCTCATGATGCAATCTGACTCGACTACCTGACACCTTTTTGTTTTACTTCACCTTGATTTGTGAATGCTAATATCTTTTCAAATGTCTGCAGGTCGTCTTCTCTTTCTGAATCATGGTAACACAGCTGCTGAATCAGAGGCGCCTAAAAATGTGGGTTATTACTGAGAAGCATGATCTGGATTCACCACTACAGGTGCAAAAAAGCTTTATAGGCACATTGTCTAGGTGATCTTATTCCAAAAAATTCCAATTGGGCCACATACTCGTAAGGGATTCGGATCTTGATGACATTGTATTGTTCTTCCAGCAGATGGCTGGGAAAATGGAAATAGCTACCAAAGTCTGCATTCCCGGGCTAACTCGCCTTTTTGTTGATGCATTTGTTGTAGGTTTCACTGTTTCAGAAAATTGTGATCCTTGCCTTGTTTCGAAAATAATTCAAACTTTGATCCAGAGTTCTTTACTCCATCCAAATAGTACATGATAAAATTGTGATCTTTGCCTCTGTTTTAACCTTCATTCTTGATCCCTTTCAAGCATTGGTTTGCTTGTGAGCTTCCTTACTATTTCTGTGAGCTGCTGAAAAACAAAGTGCTCTCTGCTAGGGAATCTGAAGCTGTTGGATGCCGGACAAACAGTGGCCGTGGAGCCTATTTATGAGGTAAAGGGAGTGGCAAATGGCAGGGTGGGAAGAGCCATTGATGCTCTTTTGTGGTCCAAGATTCTTGCACATCATGAACCATGGCCATTAAAATCTGCGAGGACACTGCCAATCAAAGCAATCAGGCCTCTGGAGATCAAATGCCAAAAATACTTCAGGAACCTACTCTTTGAATTTCTCTGTTCTTTGTTTTCTTCTGACTGCAGTAACATTTTGGAAGCCAAATGACTTCTTTCCTGTTTGCAGTAACAAGAGAGATTCTTTGTTCCACCACCATCACATCAAAGAAGAAAGGGAAGAACATGAATCAGATCCCGTTTTGGTAAGTAAATTGTATCAAATTCATGTGTTTCATGTGTGTTTTTTTGCAGTGTCAAAAAGGCCACTCTTTTTGTGATTAAAGAGACGTTAGATCGAGCTACAGCAGAGGGCAGAGGCTTGTCCCCCGAGGGCTCCTCAATCTGCGTGCAGCTCGCCAATTCAAAGCGCACCGCACGCTCCTGCCTTCGCCATGGACACGATCAAAATAAAGCTTCAACCGCAGGCCCACCTCCTCCTCCTCCTCTATAAAAGGCCCCAAGGCACCGTCCAAGAGGCCGTCAAAGGCCAAACGGAAAGCATGATCTTCTCCTCCGGAGGAAACCAGAAACAGGCGAGGAGGAAGCAGAGAAAGGCGTCGCCGCCGTCGCAGCAGCAGCGGAGGCTGAGCCAGTCTCTGCCGGAGCAGAAGGCGAAGCTTTACATCATCTACCGGTGCATCGTCATGCTCCTCTGCTGCCACGACTGACTCCTCTTTTGATCTCGAAGACCAGTTTCTCGACACGAGAGACCACAATTCGGTGACTCCATCTGCATCTTGCAGGCGACGAACGATGATTCTGGAGTTGACTGTTCGCTGTAAATCTCACTGTTGACTGCTTGGGGATGTGATGTTTTGTTTACGGGAGGATGATGATGATTAAAGTCTACGTGAATCTTGTTCAGGTGAATTATTAATTTGTGAATTAGAAACGATATTATGGCCTTCTTAGGAGTTAAATCCCTTTCACCACATAAATTAGATTTTCAATATTTTTAATATTAGATTTTCAATTTAATATTATCTTATATAATTTTATATTGACATAAATTACACAGCTCGTTTAAAGTTCAAACCAGTTTTTGTGTGGTGGCGCCGTGGCGGCTCTCACGTTAACAACAACAACAACCAAAAAAAAAAAAAAAACTGTTGGTATTTTGCTCACCTAGTCTAACTCCCTCGTTGTTCGTCAACAAGTGGGTCTCACCAAATGAAATAATTGGGTGAAATTGAAAAAAGAACCTCTTATTTTCATTATTATTACAAAGTATGCGATTTTTTTTTTTGATAATTGAGATTTTTAATTTTTTCAATTGATTGATATGATCCAATCCTAATTTTTTTATTAATTATTAGAATAAATTCAAAAAATACTTATATTAAAATCATCGATAAATTGACTTTTACAATCGACTTATTACTATGTAGACCGTCATATTCCATTTGATATTAGAATTATTTATTATAAACACGATCGCTCCGTCGGGTGAGGTCGTCTTGTTCCATTTGAGAAATCATATTTCATATCACTTTTCATAATTTTTCTTTTAAATAGAATATATACATGTTTTAGTTGAGAATAGCTTGAGTATCCATCCTTGTTGTATCGTGCTCTAGAAAAAAATTAAAATAATTTAGTTAAAATTATTATAATAATATTAAAATAAAGATAATTTTTTAATATAAAATGACTCTTTTGTTATTTTTTAGTATTCTTTTGATTAAAATAAAAATAAAAAGTGTCTTATCGAGTAATTTATTGAATCATATCCTTTTGTTTTGCTTTTACTGATTTTTTTTCTTCCAAAAAGCATCGTTTTCCCCTCATTTATTTTCATTTTTCCGAAAAGCATCTATATTTTTGAGTGAAGTGCATTTACAAAAAAAAAAACACAATTTCAAATGAAAAAAAGTTAATTTGGTGAGAGAGAATATTTTTGAAATGGGAAAAAAATTAATAAAATAAAAGAAGTGTACCTTCTAGCAAAAGCGAAATATATGGGTTCTTTTTAGTAAATCTGCCAATAATATTTTCGGCAACAAATAATAAAAAGTAAAAAAATAAAATAATTGGGGCAAGTTGGGAGAAATGTCAAGGCAACGGCGGACACACACACTCTGACGTCTGTGCGAGAACAAGGAACGCGTCTGCATCACGCAAGCCGCCGAAAGAGCGAAAAGGGGACGACGATCGAGAGTCTCGCGGAGGAGAAGGCGCATGGCGACGCTGCAGAGTTGGCGGAAGGCCGTGGGCGCGCTCAAAGACTCCACCACCGTCGGCCTCGCCAACCTCAACAGCGATTTTAAGGTAAGAATCCAAATCCCTCCTCTTTTCCCCTTCCTTTTCCTCCTCCTGTAGTTCTTGAACATCGCCCTTCTTTGTTTTTTCTCTTGATCGAAGGATTTGGATGTGGCGATCGTGAAGTCTACCAATCACGTCGAGTGCCCGCCCAAGGAACGACATCTAAGGAGTCAGTTCTACTTTCCCCTTTCCGTTTCCCCCTTTCCCCAATTTTTGTCTTTTTTCTTCTATCATAAATTTCATGTTTTCCGGATTCTAATGAGTTGCAGAGATCTTGGCGGCCACTTCGATCACTCGCCCTCGCGCAGATGTAGCCTACTGCATCCACGCCCTTGCACGGAGACTCGCCAAGACGCGCAATTGGACGGTACCCCTCTCTCCCTTCCTCTGCCCATCGTATTTGAGAAGAAAATTATGTGTTTGAGAAAAATTGGAACTAAAAAATTATTCAAAATTGGTTGGATATGTGTTTGAGAAGAGAATTATGAGGATCTCTTTTCTTTTGTGGGTTTGGTACCAAAATAGTTTTTTTGCCGCCTTTATAGTTACTCGTTTGAAAATGAAAGGAAGACAGTAAGGGGGAAATTAAGTCCTCCAATTTTGGGAAGGGAAGCAAAGTTGAATATCATTGAACAACGTGTGCCATCTTATACAGTTTTGATATGATATTTGAGTTGTAGCAAACATATCATGTGAACTCTGTAGATGCATTGGTGGTAGAAAGTTGGAAGTACATGTAAAGAAAGCATCTTCCATAGTTTGTGTTTGAAGAAAATTTATCTAGATGCAAGATTCAAGTAGTATAAAACCCACTAGTCTTATGCTTGGCTGACCTACTTCCCAGTTGAGATAGAATTTCATGGACTTTCATGGTTCTGCCACCACCTTTTCACAATTCCCTTGTTAAAGCAACAATAATAAACATTCCAGAACATTCATGTGATCAAGGCCAGCAACCTAGATTACCTGTTAGAATTATGATTATAAAATGTTGTGAACTCCTAGTTCTTTTGGTACATAAAGGGTTTTCTAGTTTTGGTTTCTTTTGGCTTGTTGATAACAGTTCAAGGCTAGAACAACTGAAAATACTCCATGTTGTGTAACAAGGTCTGATACAATGGACCCAAACCCCCTTTGCTGCTAGTATTCTAACAACTTCTAGGTCAAGGCTAGATCTTTTGACTTGTTTCTATGCCACTTCCCTTATTAGGTTTTTTAAGTTGTTGAATTCATAGGTGTAAGAGTTGAGGAGTGCAGGTGCTAACATATAGTCTTATTGTTTTAAGTGGGACAGTTAACATGCAGCAGATTTTTGTGTGTGCTCTGCATACAATTGTGCTGTATATGGACACAACACTGCAGACTTGATATGAATTGCTGAGCAGGAATTTCGTTGCTACTTTCTATTGTTGTTCTAGCAGTAAGAGTTATAAGAGCATGTAGTTAGGTCAAACATGGTGGTGTATAAGAGTATAAGGGTCACATACTGGAAAGGAGCACAATACACCAAATAGGAAATACAATCATTTAGTTTCCAGATAAAGTTTATAAATATGAAAAAAATGGTGAATAGAATTTGATCTAGATTTATAAAAAATGTAATGTGTGCAGGGGATGATAATGGGAAAGGGAAAAACAGAAGTGGAAAAAATAAATACCATAGTTATAAGAACATGAAGTGGGCTTGAGACTAGAATTGGATATTGAATATTTGAATGTCAATTGTGTAAACTCAGTTCGCTACTCATGTCAGAAGGATTTTAGACTTTAGACAATTTCATTGTGACTCCTTGTAATAAGATGCTAATCCCAGCTATATTTTCTATAAATCAACTATGATGATCATAAATTATTTTCTTGCTTGCTTGTGAGTAAAACTTCGAACCATCCTCACTTATGATATGGCAATGATTTGGACCTTTCAAACAAGCATTAGTAAGTGGTATGTATGCCTCTTTGTGTTGGTTAGTTTAGATGGAGTTTTTTTCCGCTTATTTTGAAGGCTTTATTTTCTTTACTAGTATAAACGGATTAATTTTCAGTTATCATCATAAATTATAATAAGTGGTGTATGCTTTTTGTTTGTGTTATGTCCTATTTTTCAATGTGGTTTGTTGGTGCTTAAATTGAATTGCTGTGCAGTGTGGTTTAAACAATTGATTCAGTCAATATTATAGTGGATGTTTTCTTTGGATAACACTTTATTGGATGAATATCTTTTGCAAATAGTTAACATTTATGTTTCAAGAGTCCTCATTGATGTTCTGAAGATGCTACAATTTTTTTTGTAAAAATCTTTCTATAAATTTTTAAGGCCACATCTAGTTACTCACAATAATTGGAGTTAAATGGGCAGCCTTCCATGATTTTTTATATTTGGATTAACAGAACATCACAGAATGGTCTTCAATGAGTTTTTGGTGCAGGAATATTAATTAATTGCTAAAATAAACACAAATAAAAGATTAATCTTCAAAAAGAGTTTGCGACTAATTATACCACAATTATGCAAACCAATTTGCTTTTGTCACTTTAACAGCTTCCTTCTCATTTGCATTTTTTTTTTTCCAATTTGATTCTTTTGATCTTGAAATTTCTCTTGCATTGGATCTCAATTTATTGCAATTTCTATTTTCAATGTATCTTGAATCAAAACCCAATTGTCTAATATCAGACATTTTTTTGTGAAATAAATTGTTTTAGCTTACACCTTACTTTCATTTTTTTCTACTGGAACTTGCCAATTCAGCCTGCTGCAAGCCCAAGTTGGAAATACAAAAAATGTTTTTGGGAAATAACAAGGAGAGAAGAGGAACGAAGGCAGTGGAGGAGAAGATGATGGCAGACAAGTGGATATAACAATGAAATATGAAGGGAGACGATGATGGGTACAGGGTGGACAATGAGATTGTGCAATCTAAATATGAAGGGAGAAATATGAAGGCATTGAAGCACATTAATCTAAATGATTTTATCTTTTTCTTTAATTCATCGCTTTTTTGTCTTGATTGGTTCTAGTCTATTAGCAGATCGATCTGGATATTAGCTGCTCTTGGTTGACATTGGCTGATTATTGCTAAATCTGCACAATGTGACTGCAAGTTAACCAAATTAATTGATCAAATTATGTTGCTTTCTAACACTTAATCTCAATTTTATATTATTTGAATTCAAATAAATTTCTGTGCCTAATAATGAGATGTTTGAGAAGATACCTGAGCATCTTTATTGATAGTTGTACAGGTGACAGACTATATATTCATTTGCTAAATTTTTTGCTAACTATGAGTATTCAGTGTTTCACCTAGTTTCATTCTAAAGTGTCATCTCTGCTATTATTATTATTATTGTTGTTGTTGCTGTTATTATTCATTACTTCTCATAGCAAATGGTTCAATGTAGGTGGCGTTAAAGACGCTGATAGTAATCCATAGGGCTCTCAGGGAGGGTGACCCAACATTTCGCGAAGAGCTTCTTAATTTCTCACAAAGGGTCCGAATTCTTCAACTATCAAATTTCAAGGATGATTCAAGTCCTATTGGTATTTGCTTATACCTTCACAAAAGCGAACAAATTGAGAACCTATGTTTCAGTGCTGGATCTTGTAACTTTATTTTCTTATGTTGTTGGGAGAAATACTTTACTTGTATCATTGGCAGCTTGGGATTGTTCTGCATGGGTGCGTGCTTATGCTTTGTTTTTGGAGGAAAGACTCGAATGTTTCAAGGTCTTGAAGTATGATGTTGAAGCTGAGCGTTTGGTACGACCTGCTCCAGGTTCTGAAAAGGTCTAGACAGTCTTCTGAACAATCAAACATGTTTTATTGCACCTGGAAATTTTACTAGAAATGCTGAATTGTTCTACTTATCCAACACATTTCTGACAGGGGCATAGTAAAACCAGAGAACTGAAAAGTGAAGATTTATTGGAGCAATTGCCTGCTTTACAGCAGTTATTATACCGGCTTGTTGGATGTCATGTAATCATCACTTCAACCCTTAGAGAAATACAATTTACATATTTAGTGGGAGAATGTGTCAATAAAATTTCTGTAATTTATTTTATTTTTTCTACTTCTGTTTAATGGATGTTCACACTGGTTTCTGGTTGGTTTTGCAGCCAGAAGGAGCAGCTGTTAGCAACTATGTTGTCCAGTATGCACTAGCTTTGGTGAGCAACTTGCTTTTAGAAAAACAAATTATTGTTTCTTCCCGTTACTAGGTAGTACATTCTTGTGTTTATATTACATTATAACCTTTTTTTGGAAGAATCATAGTGTTCTATCCCAAGTCAAATTCAACTGAGTTGTTTGATATTTTATAGTGTTTTGTGTCTGCAAGAGAAAATCTGCTGTCATACTGTTGAACTCAGAAAAGGGTTCTCATTTAGAGACATGATTATTGTAAATTGAGTTTCTTCATGATTAACTATTATTTGGGGTTGTCTAGCATGAAAGATAAAAGCGGATCTATCCATAATTGCTCTCAATACTGAAAATTGCTTTCTTTTTTCTACATATGACCTGTTGACTTGTTATTTGTCCACCATTATTAGTTCATATTTTTTTGTTTCTCTATAACAGAGAGAGAATTTTGTCTCTCTTATTCCAATTTTTTTTTTCTCTCCATACCTTATTAGGTACTGAAAGAGAGCTTCAAAATCTACTGTGCTATAAATGATGGTATCATCAACCTAGTTGACAAGGTATTGTCTTGAATTTCTCTTGCTGGAGTTTTCACATGTTGACATTTTAGAGAACGACAACCATGCATCTAGTTTGACTGAGCTCGCTAGTTTTCTCTCCATTGCAGTTCTTTGAGATGCCAAGACATGAAGCAATCCAAGCCCTTGAAATCTACAGAAGGGCTGGCCAACAGGTCTCTGATATTTGCATTTAAGAAATCCTCTGGCACTTAATAATTTAGTTTCTGCTTGTGATTGCAGTACTGTTTAAATTGTTTTTTAGTAATCATGTTCAAGGTGATATGAAACAGCATAAATAAAAGAAACTATTTGCCCTCACTCCTTTTTTGGCTCCTAATGAAGGCTTTTCCTTTTCAGGCTGCAAGCCTTTCAGAATTTTATGAAGTTTGTCGTGGACTGGAACTCGCTAGAAACTTCCAGTTTCCAAACTTGAGGGAGGTAGTAACACCCTTGCATGATTTTAAAAGTTCCCTAGCATTTTCTTTAATTAATATGGATTATTTTAAACTTTTCCTAATTTATTAGCCTCCACAATCATTTCTTGCAACTATGGAAGAATACATTAGAGAGGCTCCACGTATGGTTTCAGTCTCAAGAGAACCATTGGTAAGTAACTAGTTGGACTAGTACCATTTATTTTTTTTAATTCAAGTTGTCATTTCATGTATTTTGTATGTTGAAGTACAATGCCTTATTTCCAAATTTTGATTTTTGTAAATGCTTCATATACCATGAAATTTTACTGTATGTAGATGGAGAAAATGTGTTTCCCCATAGAACCCAATGGCAACAGTCTCACATAATCAATCACGAATCTTCTACCCTTATCATCATTGTGTATTATGGTCTTTTTAAAAAAAAATTAATATCTCTTCTTCCCTTTTGCTTTGCCACTTCCTTTGTATCTTGCTGCACAGTTGCAATGAGTAGCAAGCCATTACATTGGTGGTGGTGGGTGGCAAACATGTCGGCGGAACTGTATTCTCCATGGTACTAATTAAATGTTCTCCACTCTTCATCTACATCACGCTTCTCCATTGTCTCAGGTCCTGTTATTTGGAAACTTCCATCATGTCACTTCTCTCTCTTCTTTTGGTTTGAGCTAAAGCTTTTTTGCTGGAAATAAGCGAATCAAACTGTCTAATTTATTTTCTAGAGCCTTGAGATAAGATGGATGGACATTCTAAAATTGAAATTATTAGTTAGGACTCACCAAAAAGTATTATAAAGTTAGGAAGTCAAGGGACACCAATGGGCTAATGAAACATTTGTCCTTTCTGGATGACAATTCATGATAGAATAATTGCTTTTAGTTATTAGCATCTGAATCCTACAAAAGGATCTGTTCAATTTTTTGGTTTGGGATCTTCTATTTCTACTCTAAGAATGTGCACCTAAGTTCTTCACATGATTGACTAATCTCGTCTATAATAAATTAATCAATGATAAATCAAACATTGAAGTATATGTGAACATTCAATGTACATCTACATTGATTTCCTCATATTATCCTCATGAAGTCTATTCAATAAAGTAATTGTTGATCTGTCTTGTGATAGGAATTCCCAGAGAGACTCCTTCTGACTTACAAAGTCGAAGCAGTTCCTGCCACAGTTGAGGAAGAACAACCATCTCTTGAAGATACTGAATCAGCAACACCCACCATTGAAGATGCATATCCCGCCCCTCACACCCCGCCTCCCAAGGCAGAAAGTTCAGACACAGTAGATCTTCTTGTAAGTTTTTAATAAGAGTTTTTTTGGATTTATTATTCCTACCTGATTGACAATCATCTCTTGGTGTACAGGGACTAAATGAAGTAAATCCAAATGTATCAGCACTAGAAGAAAGCAATGCATTAGCCTTGGCCATCGTTCCTGCCAGTATAAATATGAACTTCCTTGAACTCATAATTTTCTTTTGTTAGATTCAGTACAGAAGTGATGGTGAGGACAATCATATTTTCTTGCAGGTGTTACAACTGAATCTGGCAGCCTTCAAGATAAAGGATTCGATCCAACAGGATGGGAACTTGCCTTGGTGACTACTCCAAGTAACAATAATGCTGCTGTCACCGAAAGCAAACTGGTTAGTCTATTCGATTTTCCCTTCTCTACTGAGATTTGTTCTTATGTATAGTTGAATATTGTGTTGCTTCATTTAATTAGCATTGTCATAGTTTCAATAGTCCTTGCCATGATTTCTGTCAATAGATATGGTTTGAATTGAATCAGAGTTCGAAGGAATCATAATGATTCAATACGATTCAAAATGAATTACTTTTCTACCAATTCTTTGGGAAAAAAGAAAACTTATTAATTATTATTATTATTATTATTGTGACTTGCAGGCTGGTGGCTTCGATAAACTCACGTTGGACAGCCTATATGATGAGGGGGCATACAGGCAGCAGCGACAGCAACAGCAACCACAGTACTACGGAGCAGCACCTCCAAATCCATTCATGGCATCTGATCCATTCGCAATGTCAAACCAATTTGCCGCCCCTCCGGCCGTCCAAATGGCTGCCATGGCCCAGCACCAGCAACAGATGTCCATGTACATGCAACCCAATCCCTTCGGGCAGCCTCTTTATCAGCAGCAGCAGCAGCAGGTCAGCTTGGTGACTGCGCCAAATCCCTTCGGCGATGACGGTTTCAGAGCCCTCCCAGGGAACAATCCTCACCAGCCCAGCAACCCTTTTGGAAGCCCCCAGCTGATCTAGCTCATCGAGCCCGTATATTCATTCTATCGTCTCGTGAATTCTTTTGGATTTTGTCTACGAACAAACTGCCTGGGTGATGATGAAAAAAAAAAAGTAGTAATTTACACGAAAATATATGAAAAATGCTGGATGGTGTTGCGATCAGTTTGCTTCTTGGACAAATTGTCGATTAGTTGTCTTGCTCATTCAAGAGTTGTCTGGTTAGTTTTCATTCCCTTTGTGATAACTATTGTATGCACTCTTTTTTTACCTCATTGTGAACCATAACATCATTATCAAATATGCATCTGTTTTTTTATTTTATTATATATATATATAGCCTCCACGTTCTTATATGGACAATCATGAATGATAGTTTACATGGATATTCGACCTGGTTAAAATCAAAAAAATTTAATTCATTTCTTCCTTCTCTTTTCCTTTGCGCGCGCTTTTGTTATTTCGATTTTTTATATTTTTTTTTCAAATTTTTTTAAATCTCGTCGTCGCCTTTTCATGCATCTCTGACTGTCGTCGCTTGTTCTCACGTCATCTCTCCAGGAATCCCTCGCTATCGTCGCACGTTCCCTTCCTCGCTATTTTGTTCTTTTGTTATAGAGGTTGGTGCAGGTTTTTTCTTGTGTAATTTTGTTCTAGTGCTATTTTGTTCTGGTGTATGGTGCTATTTTGTTCTAGTGCAGTTTTATTCTGGTGCTATTTTGTTCTAGTGCGTGGTGCTGTTTTGTTCAAAACAACATCAGGTTAGTGCTGTTTTGTTTAAAACAACAACACGTTAGTGCTAATTTATTCAAAACAGCACCATGTTGGTGCTGGTTTATTAAAAACAATACCATGTTAATATTTTTTTTTTTCAAAAACAGCACTTGTTTGGTGCTGATTTGTTCAAAACAACACCACGTTAGTGTTAGTTTGTTCAAAATAGCACTATGTTGGTGCTAGTTTGTTCAAAATATCACCATGTTGATGTTGTTTTTTCAAAAATAGCACTAGTTTGATGTTGATTTGTTTAAAACAATACTACGTTGGTGTTGTTTTGAACAAACCAGCATCAAAACAACACTAGTTTGATGCTAGTTTGTTCAAAACAGCAACACGTTAGTGCTGGTTTGTTCAAAACAACATCACGTTGGTGTTGTTTTGTTCAAAATAACACCACGTTAATGATATTTTTTCAAAAACAATACTAGTTTGGTACTTGTTTGTTCAAAACAACACTATGTTAGTGCTGGTTTGTTAAAAACAGCACTACGTTGATGCTATTTTTTCAAAAACAACACTAGTTTGGTGCTGGTTTGTTCAAAACAGCACCACGTTAGTGCTGCTTTGTTCAAAACAACACCACGTTGATGTTTTTTCAAAAATAATAATACTTTGGTGCTGGTTTGTTCAAAACATCACCACGTTTGTACTGGTTTGTTCAAAACAACACCATGTTAATGTTGTTTTTACAAAACCAACACTAGTTTGGTGCTAGTTGGTTCAAAACAGCACCACGTTGGTGTTAGTTTGTTCAAAATAGCATCATGTTGATGCTATTGTTTTAAAAATAATACTAGTTTGATACTGGTTTGTTCAAAACAACACTACGTTGGTGCTGATTTGTTCAAAACAGCACCAACGTGGTGCTGGTTTGAACAAAAAAGCACCATGTTGATGTTGTTTTTCAAAAATAGTACTAGTTTGGTGCTAATTTGTTCAAACCAGCAAACTAGCACCACGTCAAAAACAACACTGGTTTGGTGCTGGTTTGTTCAAAACAATACCAAGTTGGTGCTGATTTGTTCAAAACAGCACTACGTTAATGTTATTTTTTCAAAACCAACACTAGTTTGGTACTGGTTTGTTCAAAACAGCACCACTTTTGTGTTGATTTGTTCAAAACAACACCAACGTGGTATTGGTTTGAACAAAACAATACCATGTTGATGTTATTTTTTTTTAAAATAACACCAGTTTGGTGCTGGTTTGTTCAAATCAACACCACGTTAGTGTTGGTTTGTTCAAAACAGCACCATGTTGATGCTATTTTTTTCAAAAACAATACTATTTTGATACTGATTTGTTTAAAACAACACCACGTTGGTGCTGGTTTGTTCAAAACAGCACCATGTTAATGCTATTTTTTCAAAAATAATACTAGTTTGATGCTGATTTTTTCAAAACAGCACCATGTTGGTGCTGGTTTGTTCAAAACAGTACCACGTTGATGCTGTTTTTTCAAACACAACACTAGTTTGACGCTGATTTGTTCAAAACAGCACCACGTTAGTGTTGGTTTGTTCAAAACAGTACCACGTTGATGTTGTTTTTCAAAAACAACAGTAGTTTGGTATTGGTTTGTTCAAAACAACACTACGTTAATGCTGTTTTTTTCAAAAACAACACTAGTTTAGTGCTGGTTTGTTCAAAACAACACTATGTTGGTGCTGGTTTATTCAAAACAGCACCACATTGATTCTGTTTTTTGAAAAACAATACTAGTTTGGTGCTGATTTATTCAAAATAACACTACGTTGGTGCTGGTTTGTTCAAAACAGCACCACGTTGGTACTGGTTTGTTCAAAATAGCACCACGTTAATGCTATTTTTTTTTTAAAATCAACACTAGTTTGGTGCTGGTTTGTTCAAAACAACACTACGTTAATGTTATTTTTTTAAAAAAACAGTACTAGTTTGATGCTGGTTTGTTCAAAACAACACTACGTTGGTGCTGGTTTGTTCAAAATAGCACCACGTTGATGCTGGTTTGTTCAAAACAGTACCACGTTGATGCTGTTTTTTCAGAAATAACACTAGTTTGGTACTATTTTGAATAAAACAACATCATGTTGATATTATTTTTAAAAAAAACAATACTAGTTTGGAGTTGATTTGTTCAAAACAGCACCAACATGGTGCTGTTTTGAACAAACCAACAAAATGTTGATGCTGTTTGTTCAAAAACCGTACTAGGTTAGTG